>JAHZND010001525.1:0-20779 GCA_027744115.1 Acrocyrtus sp. NNG-2020 | reverse complement strand
CTTGATAAGAAAGAAGACAAGGAAACTCCCACCGCACATGCCCATTCAAAAGACTGGCAATTTGTCATTTTTCTCTTCCTCTCGTAATTACTACACATTTTCAAAACATTTATAATCTCTACGGGAATTTAAAAATAACATTGTATTAGCAGAGTACTTGGGGACAGCACTGCTCCCAATGAGAATAATAGAAGAGGAGCTCCTTTCGAAATCCAAACTGTCCTTCCTCAAAGCTTCAGGTATCGGCACGTGCGTGACCTATGAGTCCTCTAGACAAAAAAAGGTAAGTTGAGCTCTGATTCTCATCTTGTTCAGTATTGGGTAGCTCAACCTCATTAAATTCTCATAATTGTGTTTTAGATCTGCTTTCTCCTTACTCGTTTTTTTATTATGTTATACATTACTTAATTAGCTAATTTAATTGCAATCAATTGCACTGCTCTCAAAATTTAGTATTTACATTTCCTATCATCCTCTACGGAATCCATTTGAGATATACTTATAATAAGACAGCTAGTTTGAAACTCGACTCCTGGCTATATTGTACGAGCTGAAACTGATATAAAAATATTACAGAATAAGTGCTTTTCTCATGTATCAGATAAAATACGATTGTTTTTATTGAAGAAAAACTCAGGAATCTGTCGCTGTGTTTACTACAGCAGCTCGCTGCCAAGTAAGACAAATGTCAAATTTTTCTACATCATTAACTCCGATGAACACACATGCCTACTAACCTATCGTACATTGGTAAAAAGAAATAACGAAAAGGGTAATGATCTAAATATAGGCTGGAGCACAGTGCATGTAAGTGCCTATAGTCTGCTAACAAGTAACTATAACCAGTCGTGTTTCCACTCGTTTTGAAACCTTTTTTAACGATGCGAATGAATGTGTACTAGTATGCACGCTTACGGTGCCTTCTTACATTGCAACATGATGTAAAAAAAATTCTTTCCCCCATCACGAGAAAGAAACTGATATCCGTGTTCCTGGATGAGAATGTGAGGTAAGCCCACTGCATTGTGAGTTCAGTGGAGGAAAGACAAAAACACTTCACTCATGATATCTGAGTAAATAGCAGAAAGTACTTTATAAATTTTTATACTTTATGCCTAATGATATGTACATTTAGGTAGACAACTAGTAAAAGTAAACTTGAAGTCAAGTCAAGAATATTTTTCACGGAAAAGTTCATTACTCCCTCGCGTCATGCCACTGTTATTATACGATACAAAAGTGCAAGAAAAAATGTGTAATAGGTTTTTATGCGAAATAAGTCAAATTTTTTGTTGTTCATTTTTTTCCCAAAAAATCTTATCCAAACACAGACTCGGAGTCAGGCCGGAGGAAGGGTCGCGTTCGTTAAAAAATATGGGAATATGATGATCATCTGATGCAGAAGAAGAAAAGTATTGAAAGTTACAAACTCCTAATTGCTTCCGTGTTGATATTTTGGCAGTTTATCACCTCATTATAATCCCAACGGAATTTTATTTGAAGCGAGTTCTTCCTTTCCCCGAAACAATTCAGCTGTTGCACGCTAACGATATATATATTTTGAGTGTGATGATGATGATGGTCTTCCCATTCACTCTAGTTTACATCCTGTCATCACCATCATCATCTTCCCATCACACTACGTAAGAATATTTTAGACCTTTCACAGTGTGTTTCTCAGACAAAAAATGTAGAAAAACGAACTTCCTCGTTCTTTGCATGATATAAATATTGTTCCAGAAGTGAACGCACGCACATTTTTCACGCATCAGATATCACGGTAGTATAGTGCTACCGTAACGCAACTACTTTTCATAACTCTATCGAGAAAGTAAAATACATTTTTGTAATATGATAAAATTTCCACAGATCAGTAATAAATATTTGAACAACGGGGTATGGAAAAGTGTCACAAGGCGCACACACATTCCTTTCTCATTCAATGTGAATTTCAGCGAAATGCCAAGGAATGTGGAAATCGATGAGAACTTTACAAGATTTTTTATACGCTTGATGCTTCTGGTTAATTCCTAAATATATGCGCACTTTTATTCGAAGGACCCATGAAATATTTGAAAGATTGCACTATTTCATACTTGCCCTACTTCCGCCTTGTGGCTGGCTTGGATGATACCATATTTGGGCTGTAAAATGGGATATAAGTTTGCCATCACAAACCATAATAAGCGCTTATATTTTCAAAGATTCTGAGCTCAAACAGCTTACTACATAATAGAATAGAATGAGTTTTGGCAAGCGTGAGAAAACATCCTTCAAAAAGTGAAAAGCCAAGTTTGCCGTTATGAACTTTTTCCTAGTAGCCCTTAGCGCCTCACACACCAACCAATGAAAAAAATCTTTCCGAGAAAGGCATAACCTAGAAATTACCAAATGTGAGTTTTCACTTCAAATACGGTTTTCTTGAAAGAAAAACGGATAATAAGCATTTTTCAATAGACTTAATAACAATATTGTCTGATCAAGATCATATGCTGCAAGTGATAGAGCTAGTGACTAGTGACTGTGATATCATCCTGCATTTCTGCGGAGCTACAGCTACAACAGTTCACTTTGGCCCACTAACCTAGAAGTGCTCCATTCCCCTTCAGAGTAGGCTCTAAATGATTGCCCTCATTCTTTCCCCTACCACAAATCAAAGTTAACTCGGTACTTTGTCTGCGGTATGTCTGTGATCATCGTAGAAATTACCAAATGTGAGTTTTCACTTCAAATACGGTTTTCTTGAAAGAAAAACGGATAATAAGCATTTTTCAATAGACCTAATAACAATATTGTCTGATCAAAATCATATGCTGCAAGTGATAGAGCTAGCTAGGAGCTAATGCTACAACAGTTCACTTTGGCCCACTAACCTAGAAGTGCTCCATTCCCCTTCAGAGTAGACTCTAAATGATTGCCCTCATTCTTTCCCCTACCACAAATCAAAGTTAACTCGGTACTTTGTCTGCGGTATGTCTGTGATCATCGCGGCTGTAAGAATCTCATCATGACTTCATGATCGACACATGCATAAGTAGCTGCATAAGTTAGACACATGATTCCTCCAAAAAAAATTTCACGTCTGTGATCATCGCGGCTGTAAGAATCTCATCATGACTTCATGATCGACACATGCATAAGTAGCTGCATAAGTTAGACACATGATTCCTCCAAAAAAAAATTTCACGGGGAGAGAGCACACACTCTCTGTAACTCCTTAGTTGTTAGTATTACGTAGAAAATGATAGCAATCCTAAACCAATAATTCGGAAGCTTCACATGTGTATCTTTTAAAGCCGAATTCATATATATTACATACAGATTCCGAGATTCCTATATATTTTATGAAGGCCATGAAAAATAAAGATTTACCTTGGACGTGATATGCAAAACAAGGGATGAAAATGAAACCAGTGCGTTAGGGAATATATGTGTAATACGAAGTAATAAAGAAAATCTTTTATGAAATAAAAGTATAAAATTTGTTTAAATGCCTCCTAGAGAGACTCTCTAGTAGAGAGAAATTTGGCAATGTAACATGGTTCATATTATTCATATTTCTTAAATGTCACTTTCTACACCTACCTAGTAAATTCTTTCCATTTTCCCCAGATATATTACAATTGCCGAAAATATTTGTGTGTTCATGCTCCAATTTTTCGTCATCCCGAAAAGGACTAATATCATCAGTTATTATCACATTAAACTAGTCATTTCAAAGTTGTCTTAGATAGTGCAAGGGTATATATAGCTATAACCTATTGTTAGCTTTATGGACATTGTGCTTCGTCACCGTCTTAAAATACAACTTTCAAGTACATACTATTTTTGTAGCTTAAAGAGCGAATTTGTTCCCATCAATTTCATTTTGTTCTAGAAAAGAGCTTTACACTTGCCTCGTATCTCTGTGACAAATGTGCTCAAATCATTCACGCTGGATGTGCCATGTCGTACGTCAAGATATAATGCCTAAGATAATGTAAATTTTATTTTTTTATGCTCTCAACAAATCTACTTTTTACTAGTGACCTCCTTAAAGGTTCAAACTGATAGCGCCTGTTGTACTAGTCAATAGAACAATGCAAGTTCTGTTGTGGTGTGGCTTTACAAATTCGATTTTAATTCGCCACCTTTCCCTAATTTAATCCGTGAAAATGAAAGCCTCGACCCACCGCAAGACAACCTCCGGCCTACTTTCGTTTCCCTCTTTTACTGTAGTTTGTAAATAGTAAATAGTTTGTACATGCGTGACTTTTTTTTCGCATACCAGAATATTACAGCATTTGAATAACTTTCTTCTGATGCTTAGCCTTCTTGCTCTTCAGGCAAGTACAGAGCCACAGCGTGTGCAAAAATGCCTACACAACACTCATTGTAAAATTGTCGCAACTGTATGAAGTACGTATGTCAGCTATGGCACATTACAGTACGCTTCATGCATCATACGTGTCTTGTTGTCTCCGTCTTCTCTTCTAGCATCATGGATCATGATATCAAGCAGTAGAAGAGACATATTATAAACTGCAGGAGCTCAAACAAGAGTGAAAAATCATTGGAATTGCTCAGTTTCTGGCACGTTGACACATGGCTCGCAGTCATTGCCTCGCGTCTATGGTGAAATTCATCTTAAAGTTATAATGACAATGCTTGTTGACTAGTTACAGGTAAAAGCAACTGTCTGTTCTGGCTAAATGGAAGGCAGCCAGACAGAGAGTAAGAAAAAGTGAGGTAACGGAAGGACAAGGAACGCAACTTCGCTTTCTCAAATTATATGGTTGACGACGAGATTAGATAGCATGTACTTTTCATTATTCATAATGCAAAAAGTTATTTGTCTCTAGTACTAATAAGCCTGCTATCTGCAACAACCCAGATAGCGAATGGAAGTTGAACAAATATTGTGCAATGATCAAATAACAAATTGTTCACAATCACAATGCTGACTGTCTTTCATTACCCCAATACCAGTGGAATCGGCTTTCATTATATGTACTTAGCTTAAGAAAGTAATCGTTTTCGTTGGACTAATTTGCTAACAAGCTATGCATTCTGAGGTTCCCATATTATTGTAATGGAATTTGAATTAAAAAGGTAATGCCACGAAGGAGATGGCCCCGTCTTTGCTTACAATAGAATTGTGTTATTTGTATTTTGTTTCCTCTCTTTAAACATGCTTCAGTGAAATAAGATCCGCTTCGAGTAATGAGATCTTCATATTTTCTGTCCACCTGTGCTTTCACTTAAGTATCTGGGGATAGTTGCAGCTTAAGACGTGCAGGGAACGACCGGCCATAGTCAAAACAATATTTTCCCTATAAATTCAAATAGTACTCTCAACCTTTTATGTACAAATGATAGCCATTATCTCATTTCTTCCTTTGCGAGAAAAACAAAAAACAGAAAAACAATTTTTTGTTATTTACTAGTTTTTTTTACGATGTAATAGTCATTTAGCTCAATAAACTAGGGATTTCGGGAGCAAAAACACTTTTGCGGTGAGAAGCGTCACACTTGTTTGTAGTCTTTTTGTAGTTTCTATTTGCTTTTTTGCCTGAGTTGAGCACACGACAGGCACATGTTAGAGGAGTGTGCTAGGCAAAATGCACTGAACAGGAAGGCATGATGACTACCGATTCGAGTTGTTGTGCCTCACAAGCAGCAAAAGCGTCAGCCTTATTCTATTTCTTTTTATCCTTTGATGTGTTTGTCACTTTCCAAACTGCTTCCTACCACTTTTCCCGTCCTATTTCGACCTATGTCAATCACTCTACGTAGCGTAAAACTTTATTTTATTCACATCGAATGACGGAGACCATACGGATCCAAGACTATCCTGTATTCGTCACGTTTGCAATGCTGCTCCTTTCTTTTTCCTTCCTTTCCTACTTAACAAGTTTACGTTCTTCTCACCTAATACCAACCTCGACTAGTTTTCACTATCCAGTAGCTATTGACAGAATCGAAATCTTGGTAAAGCTGCTCACTAGCAAAATCGTAACTAGGTAGACATTAGGCATTTGTTGCATGTAGCCAAAATAGAGATTTTCAAGCATTCTCTTTCCAATTTCTTTGCTCTGGCATCTGGATTGAGTGGCAATTAAGCTCAGTACATTGCTTAAAATTCCCATTGGTTAATTCCCCTCGTTCTCTCTTTGATAGTGGTGTTGTTGGCTATGACTGACTCAACAGCTTTTTTTTCGCTACTATGTTACGTAGTGTACACCAGTAGGGAAGTAATAGCATTTGGTTTTCGCAATAGAGGTCAAACCGTAGAATAGTGCAAATACCTGCACTTCACCTCTACATTTCTCTCATCGTGAGATATATTTACAACTCATCTGATTTAATACTAATATGTACCCAAGCCAAATCTTCGGTATCGGGAAAGACGCAAACACGTGGAACGTAGGTGATACAAGTAAATGCAATCAAAATGATCGGATTGCTTATTACAAGTTGAAGTAAATTTGGTAAAAGTCGGTTTCCCTACCTCAACGCTGGGTGAGTTAGTTTCAGAAAAAGTCTGGTGATGGGCTATAACTAGCTATCTAGTATCTATCGACTGGGCGTGTGTATCTTGGCTTTACTCACTACTAGAAAAAAAATCATGCTTATTGGTATTCCCTATTTCTACTTTTGTCGACACCGCGCACCGTCAGGCGTCAACTGTCATCCTGTAGTCGATAAATTGTACCACACAGTGTGCATTGTGCGTGAATAGAATTTCATGCTCCTAAAAATGTTAAGGCGAGACAAAAATCTTGAGATGACACAAGAAAAAACTGAAAGTCAAGACTAGCAGTAGGTTACAAGGAAGAAGCATGTCCGAACAAATTGACAAAGTGAACCTTCATCCTCACACAACTGTGCAAACAAACAAACCTCAAATGCACAATAGCCGAAGGCTGCAAAATAAACTTGTAATAATGCTGTAAAGCATATTAAGCCTATTTGTTTATTTTTTAATCGGTTTCATGTTATCTACTCTCGGTTACTCATTGCGCATCGCACAGCTTTTTTAGTTGCTACCTCCCCTCTACACGCCTTAAGGAGACCTTGCCCTGAATACCATTTCCATTTTATATCACTGCACTAAACTGAAAAAAAGCAAGCTGCAACGCAACAGTTTTTTGCTTACGGAAATAAAATAGATGGCACAAAATATTTTTTGACGGTTCTCTTCAAGAGCAAATATGGTTTGTTTTGATGGCGCATTAATCTCTTGATCTCCTCATCAGTGCAATTTTCGTAACTGCTGCTTCTCATTCTCAGCTTAAGACATAAAAATTTGATGGATTCCAAATTCCAACATAGAAATAAAAGTAAGACCTATATATCGGATTTCTAACTCAGCCATCATTTCCAATGACACCAATGAAAGCAGCATTATTTGTTTCCTGCCATGCGTAATGTTCATTGTGTTGGGCAAGGAAGTGTAGCTTCAATTTCATCAACCATCCTCGCAGGATTTTTCATGGCTAAGCGGCTTAAGAACAGTGTCAGGGCTNGACACCAATGAAAGCAGCATTATTTGTTTCCTGCCATGCGTAATGTTCATTGTGTTGGGCAAGGAAGTGTAGCTTCAATTTCATCAACCATCCTCGCAGGATTTTTCATGGCTAAGCGGCTTAAGAACAGTGTCAGGGCTTATCAAAACACCTGCTTTAGTCAGTTCCTAAAATTCCAAAGAACCCCCTCAGACTGAAATAGTTTTGCAAGTGACGGCTTCATGTCCTATTTCGTCGTCTAGTCTCCCTTTAAACGGAAGTTCAAAGACAAGGCAAGGGTTTACAAATAAATTTGTAGTGTAGGTCTGCACATTGGCACCGTAAAGTAGGTTGAAAGGAAAACTTTCCAAATTGGCTGTCTAATGGTGCTGGAAACTTTTAATTTTATCTGGGTCAGATCTCTGTATATACCTTCCCTGTGAATGTTTCGAATTCTTCCGTTGTCAATTTAAGTATTATTCTTTGAGTATGGTCATTAACATCAAGTAAGAAGTAGGCCAGCGCCTGGCTCTGCCTGCTCTTCCCGTACCGGAACAATAATACGCCCCTCTCTTCACCCATACATAATATATTGTCTATCCCACGTAATAACTTCCACATGGAAAGGCAATTCGTCGGAGTCGTAATACAAAACTGCATGTGTGTGTTTGGTTCATCCCCTCCGATCCACAAAAACAAGGAAAACAAAGCAATAAGGAAGTTTAACATGAAGATTTGAGTGGCTGGAAATTCTTGTAGTGTTATAGGAAAGGCGGATAGATTTACTGCGCTTATATCTGAGTGACTTTTTACTATTAGTTCAGCCATTCAACTTTCATTCTTTATCAATCTCTGTTTCTCCCTCCTCTTCTCTTTCTTCACACAACAAGCGGAGATGAGTCAGTATTTTTTTGTTTATTTTTTTTGTTGCGGAGATAGCAAACTGCCAGTAAATTTCCAGGCAAAATGCTTTCTAAAAAGAGAGTTGCGAAAATGCATACTTTTTCATTCTATTTGATTTAGCTTAATGATCATATCGTGGCATAACTTTTTGCTCTCTGGATAAATCCTCAGTCTGATGTGCATGACAGCGTAGAGAAGTGCACACACACCAACAAGTTTTTTAGAGCTCCGCCGTACTTTGCTCTATGTACTCCGTGTGGGTGTAGATAAATTCACGCAATGTCACAACACAATAGGGAACTACTGTGAGAGCGTCTATATAGAGAAGAAAAACAGCAAAAGCAGATAAATTATCACATTAGTCCATGTCAACAAATGTGACGCCTCTTCTTGCTTATGCACAGTAACTAGGTCAGGCAAGGAAGTTACCACACTCAAAGTTGGCACCTACACCATCTCTGAAGATTCTCCTATGCCGTTACGTTACTTACAGTTGTCCCAGATCTAGATCTAAGGAGGAGCTGGATGCAGTCGTACGTACGCCGATACATGCCTGCATTGTTTACTTTCTTTTATCTTTCTTCCGCATATTAAGATATATAGTAAAAGTAGTAAGTAGCACCGCCTACATTAAAAACCAAGTCTTCAAAAGTTAGCCTTAGCGGTTGCCTGCAAACTTTATTTGCTCTACTGCCTGCAACCTTCTCCAAGTCCAGAATGTAGGGCGCAATGATATACGGCGTTCGGAGAAGAAGCTTTTAATCTAATTTTCTTCAAATCATTTTTACTTTTTTCTATCTTCGCCTTCCCTTTGACAGCGCAAAAGTGTGGATAGTAGTTCAATGAGAAAAACTGCAGCAAAAAGCCATTACTCCAGGCGCTGTTCTAGTAGATCCGAAAAAGTTTTTTTTATATGCCTGTACTTAAATTATGGAAAGCTATTGTCATTGTCAAACTTTTCTTTAAAACCATTTCAAACGCATACATGCACGTGCACAGAATGTAGCGTACAAGAAGAGAAAGTGAACCTTGAAAATATGAATCACCTCCAGAAGGTAAATCACCATCGAAAAGCGTCTGGCTCCGAAAATATTGCCGTTTCTGTGACCGAAAATAAAAATCGAGGTAGCGGCAAATCCAATCGTCTTTGTGAAAAATGCAGTAAATTGGTTTAAAGGAGCCTCTATCTGTGCTAACAAATGTTGGCCAACCTTTGAGAGAAAGTAGTTGATATTCTAATCGTGCAATTCGACATATCTACTGCGCTCCAGAAGAGAGTAAAACTATCCCTACGATGCGGGATGCATCTGCATCTGTATTGCCTTCAGAATTTCTTTAGGATGTGGTGCAGCCTTGTCTTATTCGGCATTCTTGGCGAGTGAGCAGCATTCTTCTCCACTTTTCTTTCCTTCTGTTTACATTTCATGAGCTATAAGCAAGCCAAACCGATTATTTTGCACCTAATACAGTTTCGGGGTGTCTTTTGTGTAAACCATGAAAAATAAGCGGTACGAAAAAAAACTCGATACTGGATGCTGGCATTGATACGTGTTCTGATTTCTGGACTACTTGAATGACCTGGATTCCTTAGGTGACCCGCTAGAGCTATCCACACATGATAATAGAATCTAGGTTAATGTATGCCAACCGCGGAGAGTAGGATAAGGAAAATTGTTCCCTTGAAAGTGATGATGCAGCTCCTGCAAATCCAGTTTCATTCTCTAGGCTATCTGCAGTAATTGATTAATAGAATTGAAGCCAGTTTAGAATTCAATAACAAAAGAAAGATAGGATTCAGATATAGAAGTTTAGTGGTAATGGTGGCCTCCATAATACTTGCAGATTGTGAGATGCGAATCTTTGGAGGAATGGAGGATCAGTTCCCAGCTTAACAATTTACAGCTTTACTGTTAAGCAAATAATTTTTTTAAAGTAAAAAGGCTCGGCTAGCACTTTAGAAAATAAATTGGAGACCTTGCCCCGGTTACAGGCTGCATGTATGGCGTTGTCTACGATCTGCAAATCTCTCCAATTGAAATTCTACTTACATCAGCATATACTCTTTCTGTAGCAGCTTTACTACATATATTATTCTCTATTATTTTATGCCATTCTACTTTAAAATTAGAGAATAAGAACTGCAAAGGAATTTTTAAAAAATCTGTAGAAACATGTCCATTAAACCAGGATAGACGCATCCAGAACATCGAATGAAGATAAATTTATTACAAGGTTTGTGTGTAAATTTTATCATTAAAAGCAAAACTAACAGCAGTGCATACTATTTCTCAGCATCGGAATAAGCTTTAATTAATGATACAAACAGTTCCTTTCGCAAACTTAACCTTTACTTTGAGGAGCCAGAACCGCAGCTTACTGTTAGTTTCCACGAGTTTGAATCACAAATGAACATATTGTTGCAGTTTTAGGAAATTTACCTACTGACTTAGCGCATAGTGTCAAGTAAAAGTGTCACTGCCAGCGGAATCTTCCACCACTTTCCATATTACATATTGCAACAACCCAGTTCCTCTGCTTTCCTTAAATTCTAGAAAAGGGAAATGTCCCCTCTGTAATTACGGAAAGCGTAATGAGAAAACAATTCTGAGTTTTACGACGCATTAGAGGGCTTTCTGTGTATTGGTACCAAATGCAAAAATATGTAATAGTGTCAGTGCTGTTTGCTCATTTACGAGAACCGAAAGGCTTCACGAGGCTCGGAGAAAGCTCCTTTGTTTTCCTTAAGCATAACACTGTCAAACGCCTTTTTTTGCTATATCATCTCCAGTTTTTCGGTTAGACAGAGGAAAACATTTAACGTCGTCCTTGGCCAAGTTGATGAACTCCATTCTTTTTGTTTGCCGAATTTAACTAATGGAGTGGTTGATTCTTGAAACGTGTTTGTTAAGGGTATGCATACTGACAACACGCTCCAACATACCAATGACCTGCAGCTGTTATTTTATTTGTTATTTTGTTCGAGAAAAACACATTGCTTCCTCGAAAAACAAGCATCAATCACGAATTCTTTAGAACATGCTTGCCTCTGTTGCAAAACTACTATTCTTGGTTTTATTTTTCAAAATAATTCATTAGATTTCTATTCTGATTTGAGAAGGATTAAATTTACGGTGTACTAAAGCAAGGAGTTTTCTTTGAACATGTAAGTACTTCGTACTTATATTTCTAGGCACGTGGAAAGAAAAGGCTTAACATCTGATCAAAAGTAGATAATTTTAGTATGTTGATTATCGTAAGCGGTTTTTTCGGTTAGAAGATATCATATTCCGTCTGCTGTTGACTGATTCTAAGAAAGAAAAAAACAACGTGCAGCAAACATTCAGATCCTCCCGAAACATTCGTCGAAACACGAGTTTTTAAGACTCGCTTCTAGCATCAGTTGTGAGCAGAGCTCATCGAATTTATACCCACTACGGATACAACTCGCATGTCACGTCTCGTGAAATTTCGCCGAATTTCTCATCTCAAGTATCAGATTAGTAGAGTTTCACCTATGGCAAGGACCTTCTTTCTAACTCGTTCTAAAAATAATTAGAATTGCAAAACTAGAGCCGTAGCAGCCCTTTTCTGCTTTCACTGGGACTTTCAGTTCTCAATGACAGTACTACTAGGTATATATGCTGATCCGGAAATTCGGGTGGTAACTAGATCATCAGAGTGAAGTTTATTCGCATCGACTTGACTAGAATAAAAATAAATCAAGTTTTTTCCGAGAAATAGCTTAGATTGAGGTTGGATAGATTCTGCTTACCGATCGGTGCTGGTTTCCCAATTTTTTCGTATGCCTAAAAATGTAATCCATTCTCCATTCCATTGTGCCTCGGATTTACTAGCTTGCAGCGCCTGCTAATGATCTTGTAGTAAAGGTTTGCAAAGTAACAGGAAACCACCATTAGTTTATAATTACCCAACCTCTACTGAATGGGAAAGATCATCAGAGAAATTGCTCTCCTGATGGTGATTTCGTATCTAGCTACGTCCAGACAAATAGGTACATAATATGTAGCAATCCCGAATTTAACTACCTATGCTTGAAACAACTCAGCACCTTAGTTTACTACTCCTACTTTCATTTTCATATCAGCAAGTGCTCCAACTCGAGCAAAATTTTTATTCCTCTGCGATTAAAAGGATATCCATTAAGTAATTAAATGAAGAAAACTACCGTATTTATTAAGCTGAATATACATTATGCATTGCTCCTACTGCACGATACAAGTGAAGCTGCTCAATTTTGTTTTTTCGCAGATTCGCTTTTTCTGGAATGTATTCAATTAGCTGTCATCGGGTTTACAGATAGCAACCATATGTCACCAGCAAACATGCATCTCTAGCTTTATTTGTCTGTAGTAGCACGGCTAACGGCAATCTTGCTCAATGAACCAACTGAAAATGTAAAGTGAAAATTGACCGCTCCGAACTTGTTGAAACTGACTTATCTGCCTGTCATCTCTATGCTCATTGTGGCTAAATGCCACGAATCCTATCCTATTGTGGCCATATCGGGGTCACAAAACCCAAATAATTTATTTATGTATTTCCTTAAAGAAGAAGAGTCAGCAAGGACATGGAGTTACACTCTATTCCTACTGAATATTCATCGAATCCTTCTCATTCATTATTCAACGGAAGTAAAGTCGGCCCTCACTATGTTCACGTAGGTAAGTTCTTCTAGAAGTTGTAGGCTCCTCTGATATGACATTTCCACTTTCCACCGTTTAAAAGCATTACCATCCGCACTCCATACGCATCTAAAGTATGAGTTATACCCTCTCAACCTTCTCTTTGTAGTGCATTTTTCATCATCATTACAAAAATGAAGAAAGATGTGCGTGCAACTGTCTAAATAATATTGTAAAATATACTTTATTTGAAGGTAAAATCCGAATCTTTCATTGCTTACACGCATCGGTAAGAGTGCCAACAAATTGGTAAACATGCTTGTCCTTGTAAAAACGCACATAAACGGGAAAATGGTTGTGTAAAGTGCCAAGCATATTTTGCATTCTCTGGTAAAATGTTGCGCTAAAAGACACAACCAAAGTGTAAGTGTCGGGCGTTTTTTATCTAAGAAAAATATTTGCCATGCTATGGGTTATCGTTGTAGGTGACAAAACTTTGCTTTATGATTAGGTTACTCTATATGTATCCTAACCTATGTCTCGTCTCACCTTCTCCTTACCAACTAAAACCACCTTCTGCGGAAAATATCTCTGAGAGACTCTCGTCAGCGTAATCTTAAGTAGCACATAGAATTGGAATACATAAATATGTACACATAGTAAAATGACCTCAAACACAAGTGCAGATTGAGCATTAATAATGGGTTACCTTCAAGAGAAAGAAAGCAACTAGAAGCTATCATAGAAAGTTAGTACATCTGTAATCAATTTTATGCCCACAAAACATTATACTACTACGAGGAGAAGGAAAACTTATACGTGTTAGGCCGCACACGCAGCAAATCTGGCAATTTACGACAGATGTTACCAGACATAAAAAAAATTTGTATGATTTCCAATGGCGTGATCTGCCACCTACTCTACACCTTTTGTTTGAGTTATGGTACAGTGATCGGCAAATGCTAATTAAGTTGTTTTGTAGATGTATGAGCATTCACCTTTCACTTTCCAGAAGAATCTTTTATATTTACCATATTTGCAAGTAATGCCTTTGCATTCAAGAACAAAAATACTAAAAAAAATAAGCAACTCTCTATTAACTGCTTCATTTTCAAAAATGAACGTCATAAGTAGCAGATTGAGAATTTTGAGATTCAGCACTGCTGTACTTATGAAACCGGTCATGGGCGGTGCTAAACGCAAACAAACTGTCAAATTGCGTAGGTTAGTTTTAAGAATAAGAAGTGTCCACATACTTATGAATGAGTAGGACTTAAGGATTATTAGTACTTTTACTTACGTTCGACAAACATTTAGCGAGAAAAGGATGTGGTAGAAGCTATAATGCAAAATGTCAATGGATTTTACGAGTACAATGCAGTTATCATATTGTAGTTAAAAAAAATAAGCAACTCTCTATTAACTGCTTCATTTTCAAAAATGAACGTCATAAGTAGCAGATTGAGAATTTTGAGATTCAGCACTGCTGTATTTTTATCATCCATTAATAACGTACTTATGAAACCGGTCACGGGCGGTGCTAAACGCAAACAAACTGTTAAATTGCGTAGGTTAGTTTTAAGAATAAGTAGTGTCCACATACTTGCGAGTAGGACTTAAGGATTATTAGTACTTTTACTTATGTTCGACAAACATTTAGCAAGAAAAGGATGTGGTAAAAGCTATTTAATACAAAATGTCAATGGATTTTACGAGTACAATGCAGTTACCATATTGCAGTTGTTCTGGTTTTTGCAAACTTGTAGACAACGTTCTTCAAAAATCTAATTCAATGAACTTTGTGGATACAACCAAGGATGATTTTGCCTGAGGGACTTCCAGCTTATCATGTTTCCAGACTAGTTCCACCAGTTGAAGCTAGCTCGATCTGGTTGCTTCTTCGCTTCTTGCTGTTTTTACTGCAAACAAAGCAGGAAGAAGTGCTGCTAATGGGCAATTGTGTAGGGTGATGATGATGTAATTTTGTTTCACAGGAAATGGGGGGGTAATAGTAATAATAGTATACACATCTTTAAATGTGATCTGGCTGAAGAAAATCATGTGCAGCGCACCAGAATAGTACTGTATAGTTTCCCTGCACGTAAAAAGGCAACCTATTTATGGAACATCGAACGCAAGATATTTCCAAGGAATGTGATCTTGCCAAACACTTGAGTAATACAAGATAAAAAAACGTGTATTTATATGTATGTACAAAAAAGTCATTAATTTATCAAAAATACCAAATTCTCACATCTCTTTCAGCCCATTGAAGATTTCCAAGTTTCGGGGAGCTAAACTCCTCAATTAGAACATAAATTACTTTCCCCTCTACAATCTCAAAACTTTTCATCAAAAGAAAGCATGCCACTGACTTTTCCCTTGTCGATGAGGTCGTAAACACCTGCCATGTACTTACTACGTCGTTTTGTAGAACAATACAAAGTAGTTATTGTTGTTACCATTTTCATACATGTTTTGCTACCGAATGTGCGCACCAAAAGCAGTGTTCTTAAGTGCGATGGAGAAAGTATGTACATGAAAAAATTAAGCTTCGGAGTGAAAGCAGATTTACGGAACAAAATAACACCCATAATTGATATATCATTACATAGACAGATTCCTTACTTCCTTAGTAATCTATACTTGCAGTTTCAATTAGCCTTTGCCAATGGGTATTTTGCTTAAAATATACGTATAGAGGGCCTTTTACCCATATTTTTCATGAACAGGTTGGGGAAACACCTGCTAGAAGAGGTGAAGAACCGCTCAGGGTCATACAAATGCGATGTGGGGGAATAAATTACTCAAAAATGAGCTCTCTATTGCGACTTAGCGTAGCCTCATGCTAGATATGCCCGTGTTCAGCTCTTTCTTGACTGTAAAAGGTGGAAGTGTATAAATTATCAACTTTTCATCACACAAGAGAAAGTTATTTAATGAAGTTGAGTTCCGTTAGGAGTCTCGACAAACTTTGTACGGAAATGTAAGGAAGTGCACAAGCGAGAACTACACAGGTAAGAGAATTGTCGAGATATTTTTGAACACTCGTTTCAACATTTCGCGTTAAAAAAAGCTTATAAAATGCTGATTGATGCAGTAGCTTCTCGCATTCTTGAGAGATCTCATTTTCTGCATGGTATCATTACCCTTTCTGATACTAAAAATATCCCAAAAAATCTAATAAAATTAAGGTATCTGTCACGGCAAACTTCTGATAATCTTCTCAAGCGTGGTATTCTAGTCTAGTATAAAATTCTCTGTAGGCTCTACCCTGTCCTGGGATTTAATATTGAAGTCATACGCCATCCTATTTTGACACTCGTCATTTGCAACATCATCACCGTTTTTATTAGTAAAGTTTCAAACTATCAAAATTGCAAAACACAAGAATGAGCAATATTGCACACTACGTCAACGGGTTATCATCGTCATAGGTAAGGAGATTCATGCATGCTTTTGGCAGTCCCAGAGTTTTTGCATTATCCTTCCAACGCTGTAGTGTGAAAATAATTCGGAATTTGGGATGAGGATCACATCCCCTCCCTACATTCTACTTTTTTGACGTATATACCTAATCTCTTGTGGATAATCTGATGTTTTGCCCGTATAAAAGTACGCAAGGTAGATTACTACAGCAGCCGTGGTAAATATGAACTTTGGATACATACGGGGAAACGGAGCTAGACAGAAATATGAAAGTGCAAAGTTAAATCGAGAGAGAATAAAATCTAAAGGTTGTAGCACCTTATGATAATGCGACCACTCGGATAAATCATCGTCTGTCAAATATTATTTCGATACAGCAACACTATAGAAAAAGAGAAAAAGCAAGATAGTGATATATGCGGAATATCAATCAAAATCATGACTGGGCATCCGACCACATTAGCTACTAATACTGCCATTGCTCCGCTTTCCAATGGTGCAGTATTAGCAGACAGTAAGATTACTTTCGTTGACGGAAAAGTCATTTTTTTAAGTACCGTGTGTAGGTAGCACGTATGTATAAGTAGTGCGATCTGTAAATCGGGAATGACGTTATAGCGTAGTATATTATGTTTATTAAGCACATTAGAACGTGACACCGTAGGAAACTAAAACGGGCTAATCCCTGAAATTAAAGTACTACCATATAGGCATATAGTGAAAGTTTTATAGGAGTCGTTTACAGTCCAGAATCCACAACACTTACGACGGATGACGGAGTACAAATCTATGCAGTGTCCAAATTGTGGTTGGCTGGCAATACTTTGAGAGAATAAATGTTTTCATTAAGCTGTAGTACGCAAGTATAATAAATGCCTTCTATGACGGAGGCTTGCTCAAATTATCAATCGAAGTACACGTCTGTGTCGATGACCTCCTCTACCCTGTCTTTCACTAGCGCCCCAGATCGTCGTATTATTATTTGCGATCAAATCACCAGTAAGAGCTAAATCGTATGACAAGGAAGAGTATAAATCAAGTTATGTTATGACTCATAACTTATGAGTCTAGAAATGAGCACATACTAGTAACCCATTCCTGCTAATGTGTATCTAAAAGTTGCATGGTTTTATTGAACCATCGAAAGACTTTTGTAAATTGTTTGCGGAAAAAGTAGCAATAAAATAGTACTTGTTGGAATCAATTTTTGCATTTCATCATATCCTTATCTAGGACGAAGAGCACCGCACTGCTAGATAAGGTAGTGTAAGTAGTATGGCTGGAGCCGAGCTTCGGAAAGAGAAATTGAAATGATTGTGCTATAAGAGTGAGAATAAAAGTAAATGATAGCGAGTCAGATTGCGCTTGATAACTGCTCCGTAATAGCTTGCTAACGCTTATCAAAGCGGAAATTAATTTTTCTTAACAAATAGTCAATGACGAAGGTAGCGAATATGTGCATAGCAGATTCTGTTCCTTGTTAGAAGAAGGGAATGTGGCACCAAAAGAAGCTTTACTGACCCGATTTAACTTAAACAGTTCTCAGAAACAGAGTACAGATTCGAGACATACCTACCTATTCAAAGTGGTTTGCTTTATCTTGTAAGAGAAATAGGAAGTAGAAAGAGCACACTCTCGCAGCTCTGTCAAATTCAGTATTTTAGATGATAAGTAACATAGGAGCATTTAACTGAAATGCGAAGACTATAATAGGCAAGGTGGAACTTTCGTATGAAGTTTTAATTTAATAGTCGATCCATTTCCTCGAAGGGAATGGCAAGTGCTGAATAACTACGCAAACCTGTAACGGAGCTGGTGATAGAAATTTTGTATGCAGTGCTAGCCCTCGAACCTGACTTTCCGGCATGTGCCCTGACTAAATAGGTTGTGTAAATAGTAGGCATATAGTTTCTGGTGAGGGAAACGGGAAATTTTTGCGGACATGTATAAAATTAAGCAAATGATTGGGGAAATTCCACACGAGTCAAAGTGCTAGGAGGAGGCATGTTCCTTGAAATGTGGTAATATTCCATGTCGTAAGTAAATACATTTGAGACGGAGACGGAGTTCCGTATGGGTCTAGAAATTGCTTATACAGAAATACCTTTGCTAGAGTATATTTAGATGTCATAAAAGAGCCCATACCGCCTGATGGAAGAAAGGAAACTTTCATATTTATGCAATTATAGTCATAGACATGGCTACATGACTCTGGCAACATTACATTTTGCAGCCGGTGGAGCTTGTTTAGTCGGCTGCACTTTGCAAATAACGTGATTTATAAATATCGTATTCGGACTTTGCTCTAGAAGCTTCCCTTCCTCACGCTCACTGCTTCGGATGATTTGATGACAACTTTTCCATTATCCTTGAGTCCTTGTTACATGCTAGAAACATCCATCAGTCTATGGCAGCATTGTATCAAGCACAAAAAGCGTTTGTTAAAGTTTCCTAACTTGATATATTTAATTCAATGTTATGTTTTGCGTAATATGTATTTTCGGGCACTTTTCCTCAATCTGAAGTTGTGCAGAGGAAGTAGAACTAATAAGGAGAGCGGCAGAAAGCAGAATCACATCCTTTTTCCTGTAAGACGAAATTGTATAGACATAAAAAAAATACGACAATAAATTGTGAAGCTCCAACTCCAAGTTTAGTCAGAAATCTAAACTGTGCCCCGTCAAACTCAAAGCTCCTTGGGATTCCCCCGCTTTGTGGGCATTACACTATCGCATTTAAACTTAAGCCTCCGCTACCCCGACCTCATAAACGGAAAATGTAGTTTTAGGTTAAGCTTAATATGGCCATTTAAACCTAAGCGGAGTTGCGGTGTCAGTTAGGTACGTAGACTTTCTCCTTGAATTTCGAATACAGTGAAGGTCTGCGAAGAAGTGTCAATAACTGAACCCACCGATTTTACAGTGGCGTCTCTAACGCAAATCTGATTACCACTTAGGGGAGATAATTGATAGAAACAGTATGTAGAATCTGGGTACATGATATAGACTAAAAACCATTATTGCTTTCCTGTAACAGTTGTTTGAACTTTCTAGATGTTAATAAATATTTTTAAATTTTCAGTGTTTTCAAACTCATCATAATTTTCAGGATACTGGACGCGGGTGCCATAATGAAGTAAAATCATAAACTTTGCTCTACGAATTAATTCCACAAAAAGTTTTCTAAGGAAAAAGGAAAATATGTGGAAAGAAAACATAAATATTTTACATGCAATTATATTAATGGAAACTAGATGAAGGTGAGTCACGCAGAATTTCCTGATAAGTCGTTTTATACACAGAGGCTCGCAATTCGCGGTGCCCGGGCACGGAAGGGTAAAAGAGTTTCTCAAAAGAATAATAAACAATCAAAGTTTTTAGTTCAGTTCTAAAAAGTCCAATGTTTTTTGGCATCAAAAGCAAACAATCCTCATCCCAGCGTGCTATACATAGGCAACTTGTATGAACTGTGCATGCACTCCCTGAAAAAAAATCTGAATAATGATTGATTTCATAGCCAGCGTGTCCTTAAAATTCTTTCATTGACATTTTCGGTGTACATGCTGGAAGAATCTTCTTGAACCTTTTATAAACTTTTTAGGTGTCTTCGGATATTTCAGGTTAGCATGATTTTTCCTGTGTGACTTTCAAACATTTGTTTATTCATGGCGATTCCTTCCTTCTGTGACTTTATTCACTTCCAATCTTGCTCCTCTCTCTACTCCTCCTACGTTCAAATGCAATGCAGAAAGATGAATCACCGTAAATTATTAGGGAGAAAAATGCATTCATTACTTACTGCACCCATCGCACTTTTTTCGTTGTTTGTGTATACCATTTTTGAAGCAGCACAGGGAAGTACATACAGATACTTCTGCTCTAAAAAAAGTTGCGCCTGTCTTCCTGTTAGATAAATATACACCTTGAAAGTTCTGTTTCTTCTCATATTGATTCATGAAATCTCCAACCTTGGTAGCTCCTTCTTGAAATTACGAGTGCTCCTATTTTTGTTTATTGTGCCTTAAGTTCACTTGTACATGTTCATTGATTTTTGTTCAGGAAAAATACACTTCTTATTATGCCTTTGCCTTTCGGTCTGCAAAACTGAAAGCTGAAACTGCTTCATTCAGATATTTCTGTTCTGAAATTCAGTACAATAATCTCTTTAACTTGTGACCGCCATCGTGCACGCATTTACCAATTTTTATTATGTAAAGGTTAAGGAAAAAGGAAATCTCAAGATGCTGCAGTTTCAAAGTTCAGAGATAACCATACTACGGTAGCTGAACAGGAACATATTTTTTTATGCTGCCGCAGA
>JAHZND010001524.1:0-13977 GCA_027744115.1 Acrocyrtus sp. NNG-2020 | reverse complement strand
ATAATTTATTAGTAGAAATGGTGGGGTGATTTGAGTTTTATGCAGTCACTTAATGCAGTCACTTAAAATTTGGCGGCAAAAAAATGCAGTCACAAAATGATGTGGCAGTACTCATCTTATGCAGTCACTTCCCGCAGGGCCGATCCGTCGGTGGAGAATATAGGACAACAGTAACCAGGCCGTACCGCTGGAACAGCTGGCAAGGCCGTACCAAAGCCAAAATTAGGAAAGAATTCTGAAGTTTCTTGGCTTAAAATTTCAAATTTTGACTATGGATTTTGTATTCATGCCACAGTTTCTCATACAGTGATTGCAACTGGCGTCTAAAAGATGTGAATGAATGGAACTGAACAAAGGCTATAAGGGGCAATGTAAGACACCGCGGGGAAAACCCTATCATATCAGAATTTCAAGTGCCAAAATATTTATTTGGTACAAAGTCCCTCCCTGGTGAAGAGTACGAGAACCTTGGTTCAGTTCACTGTAGGTGGTAAAATTGAGTATTTGTCTATATTAATAAATTAATTAACTACTAGTCAAGTAACTACCAGCAATATTATTATTTTTCTGCAATATGGGAAGAAAAAGAAACAAAAATTTACAGCCTATTAGCAAGAAACCCGAAGAATCGGGTTACGCAAAAATTAAGAAGCGACGGTTAATGCAAGAGGAAAACAAAAAGTCGAATATTACAATGTATTTAAAGAAACCGGAACTCCAACCTAGCACAAGCGGTGAGTTTACGTGGAATATTTGGCTAAATTACCGTTTGGTTCAAATATAGTCGAAAAAGCAATCAATGGAGTTGTTTAATAATTTTACAGGGCCCTCTACCTCTACTTCTGAATTTCCTAAGTCAACACAAAGTGGAGACGCAGATGAAGTAAATGCAAGCAGTGACAGTGGGGAGAGTGATGAAAGCAAAGAGGAAGATAGCTTCAACCCGCCAAACACAGATAATCTAACGACCTTTCACCAGAAAAATTTACCGGTAGCAGCTCTGTCAGAACAAAATTCAGATTTATTGGTCGTTGCTGATAGCCAAGATTTCGAAGGCGAAAAGGAAAGCTCTAGCACTCAAAATTATCTTCTACAGCTTTCTACAGATCGTCGTAATGGTAAACATTATAAGCAACTTAGGAATCGTATATATTTGAATATTTCCAAAAAACTGCCTGAATTTAATTGAAGATACTTTTCTAATGCAAGAATTAAATTTTATGTAGCAATAGAAGGCTGCTGTACAAAAGATACATTAGAAAAAAACGAAGAAAGTGACACTGGAGCTGGAGATTTCGCTTATCCAGGTAGGCAACTTTTATTACGCAGTGTACTATTGATTCAAACATTTTTAAACCTCTATGAATTTAGTTTCTTTGTACTTTCAAAATATCTTTCTTACACAATAGCTTTTTTTCTGTAGGCTCGAAAGACAGATTTCAAATGAGTGATCCAGCTTCATGGCCCCAGATTTCTACTAGTTTGAGGCGAGAATTGGTACGCAATGGTCCTAACCAGTTACACCTTGCAGAGTACCCGTACAGAGGAAAGCATCGATTTCATAAAGAGTACTTCACAAAGCGCTTATCGAACAACGACTCAATGCCAAGGGATTGGTTAGTTTATTCTTCGTCAACAAACAGTTTATTCTGTTTTCCTTGTTGCCTATTTCGGGTGCAAGTTGATCGTTCTTCTTGGCAAAATTATGGTGGTATTGGATTCACTGATTTCGCCCACTTGGCAAGAGCTCCAGTAAATCACGAGAATACTGCTGCCCATTTCAGATCTGTTATTGACTGGCAAGAATTCCGAGAGCGTGATTGTGCTGGAAAATCTATTGACGCACATGCAGACAAACTTCGAAAAGATGAGTGTAACTTTTGGAAGTCTGTACTACAAGCTATAGTCAAAGCCATAATATTTTTGGGAAAAAACAATCTTGCATTCAGAGGTGCATCGGAGGATATTAATAGTCCAAACTGTGGTAATTATTTGTCTCTCATCTCCCTACTAAGTACTTACCATCCTCCTTTAGCTTTGCACATCAGTCGACTTGAGAAAGGTCACTTAAGCTATTTATCCCCAAAAATTCAGAACGAGTTTATCTCTATTATATCGAATTCTGTCCGTGGAGATATTTTAAGTGACATAAGGAAACGAAAGTATTTCTCTATTTTATTTGATGCGACGCCGGATTCTTCAAGAAAGGAGCAAATCAGCCAAGTAATTCGAACAGTTCAGGTTGACGAAAGTGGATGCTTTGTAGAAGAAAATTTTGTGGACTTCATTCATTTTGATCAGAAAACCGGAGAGGAAATAGCCAATGCCATTCTTAAAAAGCTATCACAGGATGGTCTGGACATTCTAAACTGCCGAGGACAAGGATATGATAACGGTGCTAATATGGCGGGCGCTTACAAAGGTGTTCAAGCAAGAATCAAGCAAATAAACAATACGGCAGTTTTCGTGCCATGTGCCGCCCACTCATTAAATTTAGTTGGTCATCATGCATTCGAATCTACGCGAGAAGGAAAGCTGCTGCTTGGACAAATACAGTGTGTATTTAATTTTTTCAGCAACCAACCATCACGCTGGGCAACGCTCAAAAAGCACGTCAAGAGAACTGTGAAGTCTCAGTCAGCCACTAGATGGTCCTCTAAGGCTGAAGCTGTTTCAGTTTTAACTACTGAGTACGAAGGTATAGTAAGTGCACTGGAAGAACTGATTAACTCCGAGAAATCCAATAGCAATACGCTTTCTGAAGCCACGGCAGTACTTGGACAAATTCACAACTGTAAATTTTTGGTGGCAATAAACATCTGGAATTCTCTTTTAAATAAAATCAATATGGCCAGTAAAAATCTGCAAATGAAAAATTCCGACGTAGAGCAAGCAGGAAATCTTATTAAGGGTCTGTGCAATTGGTTAACTGAATCAAAATCCAGCGTTTACGAACAAGCCTGGGAAAATGCAATTGAAATGGTGAGAAAACAAGATCTAGAAGAGAACTCCGGATTTCATACGCGGAGCACTAGAGGAAAAAGACCAGCTCGTTTCCTCGATGGGGAAAAAGCAAATGATAACGAGAATCAAAGTATCTCTCCGAAAGACAAATTCTTACATGGATTTTATGATCCAATAATGCATAATTTAGTTTTGGAATTTGAGGGACGATTTACAGCACTTTTTGAAGTAAACGCCGACTTTACTTTTCTATGGGGCGAAAAATTAGTAAATTTGCCTTTGTAGAGTTATCCAGCTGGAGTATGACGCAGCTGGAGAACGCTTTCGGAAATGTGTGAAAGATTCCCATGGAAATATTCAATACGAGCTATTCTACTTCCGGGACGAGAATCAAAGTATCTCTCCGAAAGACAAATTCTTACATGGATTTTATGATCCAATAATGCATAATTTAATTTTGGAATTTGAGGGACGATTTACAGCACTTTTTGAAGTAAACGCCGACTTTACTTTTCTATGGGGCGAAAAATTAGTAAATTTGCCATTGGAAGAGAAAAAAAAATACGTAAAGGACTTGACACTAAAGTACCCCGAGGATTTTAACGGTGACCACTTTTTCGGAGAGGTGGAATTTTTAAAATCTGCATTACAGCCGTTCAAAAAGGATCTTGAAAAATCAACGGCATTAGAAGTTCTCAATATACTAACGCAAAAACAGATGAGCGCGCAGTTTGAAAATTGTTGCACTGCCCTTCGCATCCAAGCATGGGACAGGAACGGTTGAGCAACTTGGCCATTCTCTCCATTGAAAATTCTCGGCTGGAAAAAATTGAGTGCGATGACATAATTAAGGATTTCTGTGCTGTTAAAATTCGTCGAATACCGGTAACCAAACAAGGAGGATAGTATTAAATTACGCTTTAACTTGTGTTTTTATGTCAGTGAAAATAGTAACTCAGTCACTTAAATTAGTATATTGTAGATTCGTATAAATTTGATGAGTAAATAAAAGAAGACATTGTATGTAAAGATACAAAATACACCACTGAAAGTACAAAATTTTTTTCGCCTTCATGTTTGCTTTCAATCTACTATAGGTTATTTTTAAACTGCACATTTCAACATTCTGACACATCATCATAGGCCGTACGCCGAGTTATTGTCCAGGCCGGACAAAACGACGGCACGGTGCTGCCTACAATAATAGTTGTAGTTGTAGATCAGGCGGACAGAGACTGAAAAATGCATGGTATGAATCATACCGTATGATTTGAAGGAAATAGGTTTGCGAGAAGAGTAAACAAAAACACTAAAATAAATTTCAACACAAAAGGATAGGAGTTTGCTTATTCATACCTTCCCACTGCACTCTCTTCTACCATCCATTTAGCATTGAGACTCTACCATTACTTTAATGCTTTGCACGCANAATTTCAACACAAAAGGATAGGAGTTTGCTTATTCATACCTTCCCACTGCACTCTCTTCTACCATCCATTTAGCATTGAGACTCTACCATTACTTTAATGCTTTGCACGCAATGTGCTCCGCATAATAATAACGTGCATCTAACAAAATCCCAACGTTCAAATCTCGCATTGAGCATTGTGCTACAAGGGCACCTGTAACACAAACGAAAGGCTATAGCGAATAAAATGCGACAGGGACATCCGCTTGTTAAAACTATTTATTTATGTAATGCTAATTTTTTGAAAGGCAGTTTAAATTTTTAAAGTGCCATGGAAATCGCAAAAAAATGCGAAGCTTTAAGTTTAAGTATTATAATGAAGGTCTTAAGGAGACTATTTCAAGAGTAATATAGATACTTATTACCTATATAGAGGAAAATTATTTTGTAACAATTTAGGACAGTGTACCGGATAAATGAAAGTAGAACAGGAAGGAAAATTGAGTCCGCGTCGTTCACAGCTTGAATCGTATCCCGAAGAAATCCTTTCCATTTCCACATCAGTTAGGAAGTGACTGGGAAGATCAGGGCATCATCACAAATTGCCCTAATTTCTAATACTTATTACCTATATAGAGGAAAATTATTTTGTAACAAGTTAGGGCAGTGTACCGTATAAATAAAAGTAGAACAGGAAGGAAAATTGAGTCCGCGTCGTTCACAGCTTGAATCGTATCCCGAAGAAATCCTTTCCATTTCCACATCGGTTAGGAAGTGACTGGGAAGATCAGGGCATCATCAAGTCCAATCTAAAAATGGAAGTTTGGGAATTGTGTGCACTGGGAGGAGGTTCCATTAAAATCGGCGAAAAGAAAAAAAACAGTTTCTTACATTGTGGATGGACAGAATGCAATCATGGAAGCCCAGTTGGTGCTCATTCCTTATTAAAATTATAAATCTCTGGGACATAATTAAACTTACTGACTGTTAGATTTAGAGCCCCTGCGATATTAAATAGTTTAGGATTTTGCTGATATTCCCTGGCAATAAGCACCTTCCTTCTCATCAAATAAAACTAATTACGTCAAGTATACTTACCTAATATTAGATTTGGTTTTTAATCTTGATTATAGCAACTGGATATGAAATTAATAAGTAGCTTAAGTAAAATTCAATAAAATTTAGTATGGAACTTGCACGGGCCAGTCAAATAGGTACTGTTAACGGGTGAGCTCGCTTATGCGATTAGTTTTCGTTATGTGTAGAAAGCAAACAGTTTTTCCCTTCTTGCAGTATTTGAAAAAGTCCAGCTTTTGAGATAAGCAGGTAGGAGCTTTAGCTAGCAACGCCAGTAGAGAGCCTTCCTTAGATATTACCTTGAAACCAAGCAAAAGAAACCACCAGATAGGGTGGAGTACCTGAAGAAGTAATTTTCATAATAGCTGACATATATCGTTATGGAATGATGTAAAATATTATTGACGAAAATTCCTGCTGACGACTAGCGCTGGTGACGGGTTGTCGCCCTCATTCCCAGTAGAGGTTGCGTTCAGTTATGGAAGGCGGTTAAGCAATAAAATTTATTAGCATTTATTTTAATTTTCATTAAATTTTAAAAAGCATTTTAAAAAGCGGCGAACTAAAATTATTTAAATTTAATCAGATACTTAAACCTTTTAGTAAATTAATTACCTTGTGTCTTGGCTCATTGAATTTGGAAATGTTATAAAAATTTAATGTCATCCGTTTTCTACAAATTCGATTTAGTTGAGCAAAATCAGTTTGTGTCGCAGCTATAACTGTAACACATTAAGTAAATTCTATAAAAATGGTAAACACATATAATTTGCAAAGACGTTCTTACTGGTACATAACTGGAATATATTTGATGATGAGTTTGCTGCCTTCTCTACTCCAGCGTCGGAATGTAGTCAGCTCTACAATTCACAATGTCTACACTCCAACAAACCACTTTGCAATGCGGAGCTACTGGGATACGCGGTTTTCGCTCTGGGACAGCTCACCTTCACCCGTTGATATGGGAGTTCTAGACGAATTCGAAGGGAAGCACTGTCTCTTCGTCATCACAAATTTCAAGGGGCTTCACTTGGAAGGACTCCGCCAACCTGTTATTTTAAGGAAACCCATTCTCGCTATCGTCAACTATAGCTGGGTAGAAGATATAAACAACTCCAAAGGAATAAGCAAGGCAGGAACTTCTGGTCGGGAAATAGTTGAAATGAAATTAGCGTGGATACTGGAAACGAGGCAATCTCCTTTGGAAGGTCTCATGAAAATCTGTCCACTATGCAGGTATCCTGAACAGAGAAAGTACGGAAGTTTTCTAAGTAGCTGCTCACAGTTCTCTCGATTCTGGTTTGTATCACATTCCAAACAGCTAAAATGTGAAGTAGACGTGGACTTACTTCCACCCGCCGCAGTTACCAAAACGAGAAAAACTCTTCAAACCCACTTCAAGACGCTGCAAATCGACAGTCTAAGCATCTACCGCTCCACATGGGAACATTTGGGGGTCTTTGAGAAAAGAAGTGCCCTTTTCTATGAATGGGTACTGCCCGGTTCTGTTCCAACATTTCAGATATATTTTGTGCAGTATTGGCGATGGACCCGCTTTGCAAGCTATGTGCAGGACGCCTTCCTCCAAAACTGGATAAATGCGGCCTTTTACAGTCCCAATCCACTCGGATACACTACACTGCTAGTTGTAAATCGGGCATTTCTGCTGGCAAAAATGACATCTGGGAAAGTCAGCGAAGTGGAACTCATTCTGGTCCCAGGCAATTTCTATGAATTCTCGTCTTCTAAGGTCATAGGTGGAAGCCTAAATTTTGGGAAGATCCAACACGAAATGAAACTCAGCTGGGATAGGAAATTGCCCTGGATAGTGAACGAAAGGTCCGGTCATGCTGGAACGACACGTGCGTTTCAATTCGCCTGTGAAAATTTGATTTCCAATTACAGGAAACGGCAGTTTATGAACTTTCTTAGTAATCGAAATTCGCTTTTGAGGCATGTCGTCGTCCACCTGTTCAGCTCCGTCGTGAGAAATTACAGCTACACCGGTGATGACTCTCTGGACTGGGAAAATATCGTTTGTGACGCAGGAAAAATGACGGTCATTGCGCCATGGCTGTATCGACGCGGCACTAAGTTGCTCTACTTGGAAGTTTCAGAAGAATATGGTCATCGCTTATTCTGCCCATTTCGGATGTACAACCCAACCAGCACCCTTCACATTTTTGCGTGCGGCATCCGGGGAAATCCACTACACCCATTTTTGCAAATAGTCAGCGTCTTCTCACTACCCATATGGATCTTCATCGGAATCTCAATTATTTCCCTGGCCGCTGCTCAAAAATTTATCGCTTACTATTCTGAAAAAAGTAAAATGTCCACCATTCCTCTCTTTCCACTTTCAATTGTGAAGGTATTGGTGGAACAGGGCGACCCTTTCCCAGGGAGCATTTTTGTTGGCTCAATCAAATTCCGAGTTCTTTTCGGAATTTTCATGCTGATGTCAACTGTGCTTAGCAACGCCTTTAAGAATGACAACGTCTACAATATGCTGCTTCCCTCGAAGCCTCTCCTGTATGAAAACTTTGAGCAGCTTATTTCCGACGATGTTCCCACCTTCACTTTTCTAGCTTGGTGGAACAGTCTTTCTGATGAATTTATCAGATTTACGAACACTTCAGCTCTAAGTGTAAAAGGAAGCAAGCACCACGAATTTATTTACGAGGGAGATGTGTTAGTGCTAAACGCCTACTCTCAAATTGGACTGCTGCCGAGTGGAAAAGAAGGCTTTTATGACAGCAACACAGACTTAAAGCGCTTCGAAACTATTTCAAACTATACCCAGTACAAATCCACACTTCCCTTTTTTACTGAGGCGTTGACTTGGTGGAGGTCCGAGCATCCAAATTGGCGCACGCTTTTGACCGAGTTTCTCCCGCCATTTTCTCTAGCATTAAATCGGATGAAAGCTCGTCATGAAGTGGCTACTTCTGAAATTATTCGAGAAGGATGCAAGAAGAAGCCACATGCCGTTTTCTTACAGGAAATGTCAGTGTATGACATTGCAAGTTCTAGTTACAGCGGCGACAACTATTTTGTTTACCCGCTGAAAAAGTCGTACAAAGGGAAGAGCTTGCAGCTGCGGCTAATAGGCCCCATTGCACCGCCACATATTAGCAGACTAGCTGCGTTGAAGGAATCGGGGGTAATGGACAGGTGGATATCTATCGTGGATGCGAGTTCTTTAATAATACGAAGAAGCATGCATAAAGTTGCCAAGGGTTCGGCAGGCTTGAGTGGTGCTGGGGTAGACCATACCTCTCAGAAAAAGAATTTTGCGATGATTTTTGCCGTACTTGGCAGTGGTCTCTTGGCCGGTGCTTTGTGTCTGCTGTTAGAAAAATGCTGTAAATATTTAACAGAGACTAGAGTAACTCATTTTACTGTTTCCGCTAGATTGAAGCCTGAGAGCTTCCCCGCAATTCGTTCAATGTGCAACTGGGTCCGTCACTGGGTAATTCCAAAATGTTGTCGAAGGAAGAATGACGGAAATAAAAATTAATTTTAAGCCTGCGACTTGCGAGTGCATTTTAAAAAGTACAATATTAAAAGTTACGATGAATCCTATTAGAAAATGTCATTATTACTTGTTGTAAATATTATTGATATCATAATTACATCGTCTGCATTTTTTTATTTGTTGCTAAACTATGTCGTGCAGTATCGAATTTTTAGTAAACATTCCATCTTTGAAATCAATCCGAAGCTGTAATCAAGAGCATGTTTAAACTTGCCAAATTCCCCATATCAATGCAGCGTAGAGGAGTGAGCTGATCCACAAAGTTAATGGAGCCAAATCGAATCCTGATTAAAGCAAACGACATAATAAATTTTTCCATGTATTTCGCGCTGTGTCTCCATCCATCGTTAGGTGACTTGTGACAGGATACAATGTGACAATTGAGTTTCTTCTTAAACTCCTTTTTTGCTTTACGCGATTCCCCGTAAACGACAGCCATTCCTCCAACTAGGACCCCCAAAATTAGTAAGCTATCCATAAGAATAGGTACAAAAAACACGAATACTAAAATGTTGTCCATTGTGATGGGCATCTTTACGACCGTAGTGAGGCAGACTGCTTGGGAAAGGATGCCACAGAGAATCAGGCCCGTCACTAGTGACTTTTGCTGGACGTCGTTTTTTATCTTAGCAAGAATTTGAATGGTCCTATACATAAGAACAGTTTTATTATCTGCGGCACTCACAGAATGACCAACGCTGCAGAATCACAAATGATTTTTTATTTAGAACGTATTAGAAAAGGTTTAGATATCTAATTAATGTTTAATTCAATGTTTTTTTTGTTTTTAGTTTACCCCCAAAGAAGCTCCCAAATTGCGAGAGTGCTAAGTATGAGAATGTTGACGGCAGAGAATACCATTAAGCTCACAGAAAACGCCAGAATATAATGGTTTGCAAGGAGAAGGAGCAATTTTACTGCAACAGATAAAAGGTAAGAGCCTAGTGTAATTTGCAAATTTGGCGTTACCTTTGCTTTAAGGCAACACTCATCAAGAAGCCAATATCCAAGAAGAGAAGGTTGGCATGGGTTCACTCCATGGAAGCCATATGTGATAATGGCGCCGAGGAATTGCGGAACGAGAGCGTTTGCGTATGCAAACAGAAGACTAAGCCTAATTGTCAGAGGACTGGACATAGGAGTTCGGATTTTTTCTTGGAATGCTGTGCGGAACTGAAATAGACCGTTCATCAGTGCTGCTATGTCATGGTCGTTTAGCCGACATGTGTGACAGCAAACGGTTCCAAATATATTTGCTATTAAAGACATTGCCTGTTGCAGCTTCATGAAAACGGGGACTTCAGTTCCACTCCTGTCTCCTGCATATACTCCAATAAATTGCAGAATTAGAATAAATAGTAGAAATGTTTGTAGGTAGCAGCGCCTCTTGACACACTTTTTAATGGTGTCATTTCCAATTTGTACCACATACGAGTTGCTGTCCAAAATAAGTGTTGTTCCCCCCAACATGTTACCTATCTGAAAGGCGGCTTTAAACAGCGACAAATTTCCGAAAAGCATATCTGCACTTGCGAAGCCCCCGCCAAAATATTTTTCAGCTTTAGTTAAACTTTGGAACTTTAAACTTTAGGATAAGACGTTCAAAGATTGACTGGAGAATTGTATTTACAAAGTGGAACGACTTTCAGAATATTCTTTAGCGGAACCTCACGGACATACTCCCAACTTTTTGACATGGAATAGGCTGGCTTGGGTTACCGTAAATGTTGGAGATAATTCCAGGAAAATTATGGAAATATTTGTGCCATTGAATTCAAAAGCCAAATATTCGTCTCTCATCTGAAATTACTATTGCTAAGCACGTCTCAAGGTAAACCCACCCATTGTTTTTGGAGATAATTTCAGGAAAATTATGGAAATATTTGTGCCATTGAATTCAAAAGCCAAATATTCGTCTCTCATCTGAAATTACTATTGCTAAGCACGTCTCAAGGTAAACCCACCCGTTGTTTACTTTTTTCTTCACCATACTGCTTTGTGTGCTAATCAAAAATCTAATATGCTAATAATTTTTATTTCAGATGCTGTGCTGAAAAAAAAAACAACTTTATCATTTACTCACTAGGTAACTTACTACTTTGCCCTGGAGCAAACTGAGCTGTCAATTTAATTCACGGAAGTTATTTCTATCATGAACAAATATTATGGCAAACTGACAGGGACACGAAAGCAAAGAAACCAGACACCAAACGGATAGAAAGTAGATAAATTTATTGATTTAAGTTTATTAAGTTTATTCTGTATAACTTTACAAAATGCTGCACTAGTAGTTTCTTCACATAAAACCACAAAATTAAACTCCACGCCGCTCCGCAATAACAGGTAAAATTATATTTATGTAGATTAAATTTGTCACCTTATTCATTATTCCATTAGTTGCTTCGAGCACTTAATTGTTAACTGATATTATGTCAGTTTGTTTATTTTATTTTTTGTTAGGAATTCGTATTAATTCTTGGAGTGGAGAGTGGACAAAAAGCGTATTTTGTGATTGGTAAAAATAACGTCGTTCCTAATAGGTCAAGAGTAAGTTCTTTTTAATTGGATGACTTAAGCCAAAGTTGTCAAGGCATGCATATTTGTTTTAAAAATTATTTTGGTGTACCTCAAAGAGTAACCGACGCTGTAGAAACAGTTTTTTTTAAATGCGCTTCTTAACACACTATTTTGCACTGCAGTTTCAAATTCGCACCATAAATTAGTTTCTGTTCCAATTAAAAGTTGTTCATCTTAAAATTTTACTGACAAGATGTAAAAACGTTTCCAGCCTTTAACTGTTAAGCGCGACTCAAAAAAGCACGTCCTTTGCTTTTTACACGCTCCTATTGCTTTTTGGGTCAATATGCAATACCTATAGTCTAATACACCTATAATATGGGGTACTTATTGGCTGCTGGTGAGTTTCTCTTATTTCCTGAAACTGAGCTGTCAACTTATTTCACGATGTTTTTATCACGAAGAAAAGTGACGGCAAAATTACAGCAATCAGTCATACAAAAAGGGAGTAGACTAACCTAAGAGCAGATAAAATTAGTTTCTTAATAACTTTCTGAAATGCTGGTTTGGTTTCCTCTTATAAAGTCATAAAATAAATGTCGCTCCGCGTTATGAGTGACGTGACATGTAAAATTGTTGTTATGTAGGTGGATTAAATTTGGCACTTTATGTCATAAGTTGCTTTGAGTACTTGTCCATTATTAAGTTAAATGGTTTGCTTTTGTTTTATTTTTCTTTTAATTTCAGTCCATTTAATTTTTTGGGAGTAGAGAAACGAGGTATTTTGTGATTAGTAAAAATAACATCGTCCATAGTAGGTTAAGAGTAAGTGCTGCTTATTTTTGATTGGAGGTGTGCATATAAGAACAGTAATTGATAATAAATCAGAAAACACAGAAAAATAACTGTTTCCCTTATTGTTTACCTTAACTGCGTCAAATATTGTTGATCGTTTACTTTGCTTACTAGTTATATTTTTCTTCAGCAATAAAATCGATTTTTTTTATTATTAATCAATTTATTTTTCCAATGTAAGTGATATTTCTATAGTTTTAGAATTTGGTGTGTTTTCGGAATTTAACATGAAATTTTAAACTGTAATCTACATAAACCTGTACGGTCTTGGGGTTGTACCGTTAATTGCAGGGATTGGAATTGGACATTGTCCACAACAATAGCAAATTAAATGTATCATTATATGTTTCATACCAAATCGTTTTGTAATTAGCCCAATGTCGTTCCTCACACTTGGCATTTCTAGTCTCTTCTGTCCGCCAGCAAACAAAACGGTCAAGTCGGAAACCTCCAGATGGGCATGATAATAAATTATACCTTACTATTGGATTACAATGAACTGGAGGTGGAGTGCTAGTGCTAGGAGTTACCTTTGTAGCTTCCGTCGTTATTGTACTTGTTAAAGCTGGTGGTTGACTTGTTGATGACAATGGAAAAACATTTTTTGAGTCGCGCTCAATCATAAATATTGCCCCTGCAGCTATCCCTAATACAACTACTAATATAAAACATGTGAGGACTAAGACAACTCTGCACCTGCAGTTATTTCTGTCTTCTGTCTGTCTGTCTTCAGTTAAATGAAATACTTCGTCAGTTTCGGACTCGCTGTTTTCATCGGCAAGCGCTAACGTATGCGGCTGGTTATCAGTTAATTCAGGTAACTGATGGTGATCGGTAAGACCTCTGGCAAGAATTTCAGCAGCTCCTGTTTGTCTTTCTTCTAATAAAATATTTAGCAGAGTATTGTAGCTGTTGAGTTTTGTCCGCAGAATATCATAAAGAAGGCTTGCTTGTTCCAACTTTGTAATTCCTGGACAGGTCTGTAAGCATAAATAATATTGCTGCCTACTTTTTTAAAATAATTAAAAGAAAAATAACTAAATTTAAAATATTACAAGAACTGCTTTGTCGTTTTCTCCAATCAATCCACATTCTTCTAGCCTTCCGAGAAGTGTAACTGAGCATACTGTGAAAAAAACTAAATCGCTTTTGTTAGCCTTTATGTGAAGTTGCTGCCATTTTTCCATTGGAATTTTAGAAGATACTCAATTTGATGGTTTCAATAATGGATGAGGTTTGCAACTGGTGACTGGTGGTAGGCAAACGGCTACTTTTTCAGTGAGAAATTATTCGGAAAGAATTTTTATTTGTATATGCAATGGCATCATTTTCGCTTTTCGTTCAAGTTATTTTGCACAAAGCAAACAAGACAAGATAAGATAACGTGCAAGCGACATCATGGCTTTCTTGATTTCGGCTCGCTGAATAGTAAACTAAAAACCTTTTTACTCACTGGTCCACATTTTCACTAATTTCTTGGAAATTTCAAGAGCAACATTAAAATTGGGGCCACTTTTCACGCCAAAAATGCATGAAAACTCTAATTCTGCCCCATTTCGACTTTCTGTGTTATTTGTGTTGAAAATAGTAATACATAATTATATTTGTAAGTAAATTA
>JAHZND010001523.1:0-25409 GCA_027744115.1 Acrocyrtus sp. NNG-2020 | reverse complement strand
CGTAGAAATACTAAATCTAGACAAGATGAGTTGGGGGACAGAATTGTGGGTAAGTAAATCTCTGAGCTTTCATTTCATTTATAAAAAATCGTGCTAGTTAATTACCTACGTACCTGCTTATTGCTTATTATACTGTGCGTATTCTAGCTGCATTCGTTAATTTTCTTAGAACCCACATCAGTGCTTGCCAGTTACTACTCACTGAAACTAAAGAGAAAGAAAAATCGCCATAAGTTATTATCCGTGAGGGAATAATTGTCATAATCCGTAATGGGTGTTCATCAAGTGTGCTTGGCAGCTTTCTACCTATAGCTAACTTTGACAGTTCATTTTAATGATTAATTTTTATATCCAGATAACCCCTTCCCCTGCAGGCATTAGCAGGTTAATGACAAACCTTCTATTCAAAACTGAATTCGGTATATTATTAAAAATAAAGTTATTATTAGGTAAGTTAACGTTCAGGGTCATAGTCAGGATCGCGATCGTCACGGTCGTGAAAATATATAAAGTGAGTGGGGAGCCATTTCATTGAGGGGCTCACCCGTCACTTTTTCGCAACATTTTTTTTAAGTACCTCTCCTGTGCACTCACGTAGCATGTACTAACTGACATAACAGTATTGAGTATTGTACGACGAGGGGGAACACTCAATTACATAAATGTGATGCACTTAGGTATTTAATATTAAGATTATTTACAGTACTGTACCCTTGCATTCCTGAGCTTTGCATGCATTGCATGGCATCAGCTTTCAAGCATGAATTTTCGTGTGCAAAGCGCATTATGAGCTGCGACTGAATTATTATTGTTATTAAATATTAAACATTGAATATGAACATTTACCTAAGTGCTCAGGAATTTCGCAGTGCACGTATAATTCTGTTAGCACCAAGTAAAGTATAACTGCCTTTTGCGTTTTTTATGACGGGGGCTGCTAATTCAAGTTGATGAAGGGACAGAGGAGGAAACCCTGTATAGAAAAGGACTCATTAATATTTAACAAATTATTTTCTATATTTTGACGAAGAAGAAGATGGCAAAAATATGTCTAGGTTGAATTTATAAAAGAGAATGTTTCTCCGTTTGGCTGACTGTGGCTGGCATATGACTAAATTTTCAAAAGGAAGAGACGAATAGAGAGCTTTGCGAATTTTTGCTTAAAAAGTGTGGTAAATGCCATCTCCCCATGATTACTCGGCAGTGTATGGAATAAACGAAGTCAATCCCTTTTTGCCAACATCAACAAGTTTCAATTGAGAGATATTGATGCGGATGATATAGGTATTTGAGGATGACGACAGTGACGCCTACGACACCAACTGTTTTGCATGCGCCGGAGAGCGTTCACTCACCGCGTATCAGGTTGAGATGGATTTTTTGGCTTCAGCTGTAAGCTGTAGTGTGCAGTTTTTGTGCATTTGTTGCTCCTTCGTAGGCTCATCTAGGGAATCGTTATAGCAAGGCGGTTTGCTACAAAAAAGGAAATGGTTGCCGAAAAAGGAAGTGTCATGAAGAGAGAGAAGAGGAGCATATTTTCGCATGTTGGTGTCGCTAACTTGATATTTTGCCGAGAGAGCTGCGAGACCATCAGAGCCGGGGCCATATACAATAACAATAATAAATGCCAACTGCCGCACAGACACTCACAATTTGAAAATGAATTTAACCTGTGAGAAGTTACACTAGAAAAACTTTCTTTAGCGGATGACGAAGAAAAATCATTTTGTGGGGGTAATGGTGTGCGAATCCTGATCTTCCTTCAGTTTCTCATTTCGACCTCCTTTATAAATTCTGTATCGTGGGTCATATATAAGATGCGTTTTTGCAGTAGTGGAGGTGGGGGAATGCGGTGAATGATGGTTTATAGCCTACAAACTCCTGAGCCACTTCGGTGTTCACATTAGAAAAAATGTGCAGAAATGGGAAGAAGGGAGAAAATGAGATTAGAGATGGATACAAACATGCTACATTTTTTTTGGCTTTATAATTTGAAATCTTTAAAGGAATTTTTTTGAGGAATGCGTACAGCTTTGTTATACGAAATTGCAAAGCATATTTGAGTTTTTAGTACGAAAAAGCCCTGAACATGTTGAATGTTGAAGTGAGTAGGTAGGTGGTAGATCGTTACGCAACTTGTGCCGCATTTTCATAACATTTTGGTCTTGCGCTTTAATTAACTCGAGCTGTTTCGACAGGCAGCAAGGGAAGGATGACATTATAATCCCTTTCCTTTCCTTATGAATTATGAGAAGTGAAGCAGTAGAAGGAAAAAAGTCAATTTTGTAATAAAGCCATTTTCTCCACTCTGACTTGTGACACTTCTGCCCTTTCAATACTTTCAATGGTCTATTGATGACAATTATCTGACTAGTGAGTCGCGGAGAGCTTCAGGTCGTGGGCCGACATGTTGCAACGTGGCACTTAGCGCGTGCTCCTCTTGAAGTTGTGCGGGCTCGTAAGCATTCATTACTCCATCAGATTAAATAATAATATCCGTCTTGCACTCCGTCTTTCTGCAGAGTGCTTATTTAGCGAAATGACTTTTTTAGACGGAAAAAAGTTCATTAAGTCGGAAAGTGAATGTGTCTACTATTATGAAAAAAAAATCGTTTAGCATTTCTCTCTTTTACATTGAGAGGGACAGTCCTCCCCAGTCATTGCCCTTCTTTTGTCTATGATAACCTCACTGTCTATAAGGCTCTAACTCTGACTGAGTTGCGTTGCGTGCACCACACTGACTCATGTATGATTAATGGTATTATTATTAAAATATTACTATTACAGTTACTGCTGAGCCATACCACCAACTTTTTTGCAAATGAAATATTAAATCGTGCGTCACCAGCAAAAATATAGTACAGTTTAAGTTTGCCCTTATATATTTGCTTTGTCGTGCCGTAATTATCTGTAAACTGGTAACGTCGTATTGTTCTTTGCTCTTCTTGACACTTTCATTTCATTATGTTTGGTAGAAGTGAAGCTCAATCAAAGCCGGAGTCGACTAAGGTTAATGGCTTAGAGCGTGTGAGTTATCGATCACTGTCCCAGCAAGAGTAGATATGTCGCCGTTCAGTGGACAGTTCATTTTAAAAAAGGAGCATAATTAATACTAAGCATAATAGAGTTAAATCCTAGCCTTATTAGTACGATCGATGAGGCACTGTAACATAGCATAACAGGTGCGCTTAGCTGCTGCTGCTTTAGCTTTCCCAGAGGGTACATTGAGTACTAGATAACTTCATTTCATAACAGACAGCGACTAATATTGTAGTTGGTAACAGCCATTAGCAGTGGTGAGACTGCTAACTACTAACTAATACCAGCTTTACTATTAGTGACAAGTGCGTACTATGAATGCAGTGCAATCGCATTTAGCATATTTTAGTATCTCATTATTACATGCAGTTGAACCCTTTGAAAAGTTCCCACTTCAAACTTAGCGAAACAAAAATGCATTTTACATGAACTAGTACAAGGCTTATCTATCGCTGCAAATCTGAGGACAAAACTCACTCTCGACCAGAAGAGGAGTTGCTCAGATTGAAGAGTTCAGTTGTAGTTGCCTCCCAATGCAGAAAAACAATATAATTAGGATATGCTATTGTTGAGTCTGGTGCTGGTTCTCCTTTGTTTTTATATACGTGGGACACCTCTTCACAGAACAAAAGCCAGTTTACATTTGTCATAATATTTTTATCGCCGCACTTTACACTTCTTGACTTCTGCCACGACTGCACTATTAATGCAGTTTTCCAACTTGTTTACTATTTTTATCATGTCGAATGGTAATAGTGCAAGCCTTTTATTACTGCAAAAATCTAAAGAGTAGGCATAAAATAGCAGCCAGTAAGGATGGCCAGAGAGATGGATAAGGAAAAAACCTTGGCATTGTAAACCCATTACAACACACACCTACGCATTATTCCATTTCTTCTCGTTTTTATCACTGGGTGATCACACTGATCATCCATCACTCAACTTAAATATTTTTTAAGTGAGCCGAAAACTGCAGCACTCTTTTGCGCAGTTGAAGGGAAAAAAGTTCCTCATTCTGATATGGCATATAGGCGTTGTTACTCATATACAAAAGAGAAGGCAGAAAATCAAGGTGACAGTTTTCCTCTGTTACTATTCTTCTCTTGCCATTTAAATTGATTAGACATCAAGAGCATCGCCATCATCATCCCAGTCATCCTACGTTTCATCTAAATTATCTTTTTTTCTTTTAGCGTTATCGCCATTACTGATCCAAGAAAAGGAGCTGTATTTAGGAAGAGTGTCATGCGCTGATAATGCAACACAAAAAAAGTAACGGCTCATACGACATCTACTAAAAAGCACTTTTTTAAGCATACGCGTACTCATAATTATTCTAACTGACAAAGAAAACACAGTAGTTACTATACACAGAGGGAGTACAGAAGCGACTTAGGAGGCGCTTTGCAAAAGGATTTCTGAAAGGATATTAGAGTTTGTGTAAAGCACAGCTAAAAAATTGTGGAGACAAGCGTCATCGCTATCACTGCTCTGCAAAGTACGGCAGGAGCACTTTATCGCAATAATTTAATCCTTCGTCATCATTCTAGAAAATGTACAGTATTTTTCGTCAGCCCTTCTGCGCGCCCCAGCAGCAGTGTCTATTCTGCTTGGTTGACCATATTTAAAGAAGTCACAGTCATAATTTTTTTTCTTTCTGCAGGGTGGGTAATGGCGTTTACAAGAGTTGAAGTGTAATTGATGTAATGGAAAATTGAGAAGGTTTAATAAGGGCAGAGAGAAAGAGAGAAGAGTCGCTGCTGAGAAGAAAAAAATAAGTGGATGATGAGCACTATCAATTACACTTTGCAGTTTTAACTAGAGAATGATTACAGCTTAAATTGCCTTTGATTGGGCTTGGTGTAGCAGTAGACAAAGGGAGAAATATAGGCATTGCAATGGCGCTGTTTACATGAGAATAGTACTGGGCGTACGAAATTTGTGGTGTTGAAATCATCGAGAAATATGTAATCAAATCAGATTCAGACTCCCACATGACATTGTGCCAAAGTGCAATCTCAAAAAAAAGTTCTCAGCAGTTGTTAAAAACAGACGGATTTTGTAATGTCTTCAACCCGTATAGAGCGAGTAATCATTGGAGACGATTATGATGACGAGTAAGCTTTGTAGTTGAAAACGGCGCAGTAGAGAATTTATAATGTTTTTTTGTACTTTGCGAATTTATAAGAATCCAGATATAGGATATCAAGTAGAAGCCGACAGCCGCCTGCAAGGTATTTCTCCAAGCAGCAAATAGTGCATTTAGAAGGGAATTTGGCTGACTGAAGACTGAATTGAGTAATGTGCATTTTGCATGTGCATCCAATAAGTGGCTTCATCGGGCTATCACGCAACCATACAATAATGAATGGGCTTTTTCATGGGGAATGACTTTTATTACGATGGCCAATAATTTTGCATGAGAATTTTTTTGGGAGTATAAATAATATACATAGCATGTGGCTGGTTGTACAAATAAAAATGAGGGTAATAGTGTGCTTTCTGCAGGATCATCGTTTAAGTGTGCTACCAGAATAATAATAACATTTTCAAACATGTCGTTGAGTTGTCATCATTCTCCGCTAATGGAATTACACCAGTAGTAGAGAGGTCAGCGGTAAATGGGTTTGAATGAGAGTAGCATGATAGGACCAGCTTAATGGCAGTTGGCGTGAACTAAATTCATCGACAGTTTCACTAATGTGAATTAAATTAATTAAGTGCATGTAACTCACAGAGAGGTTGAGTAGACGTAAATGAACTTTTAATGGGACTGCAAACACGTAATTCACGGAGGCGCTCTACCACATAAAATTTTTTCGCCCGCAGTCGGGAATTATTAACATTTAATTCCTCGGGATATTTTTTAATTAACTGAGGGAGGATGAATGCAAAAGCATTAGGTGGCTTCACTGAGGCGAAGCATTATACAATCTAGCTAATTATTTTTGCAAGCTCATCGTCAGAGTAATGGGCTATGTACTGATGTTTACGGATTGAGATAACTCGTAAACTATTTGTAGGCTCTCCTTTTTTAGAAAAAAAGCTGCATTCTTATTTACTTTTTGGGTAGATGTAAACTATGTTGTACATGAAACTCGATTAAGGTGAGTAAATACATGTTTGTTTGTTAGCGATTTTATTTACTGATTGACTAGTAATGCTCTTCACTGTTGTAGTGGAATTGTAAGTAGAAAAAAATATACAATTTTTGTTAGTGAACTATTCGGCTCAGCGTGGGGATGTCTTTAATAGTGAAATATTTTTTTAAACTTTAAATAATATTATTTTAAGCTTGGTAGGTGCGTTGTGCTATCTCATCTCGGTACCTATATTGTAGCTTTTATACGGATTATTGATCGTTCACAGCCTGTAAAAGTAAATTGCATGTTTTAGTTATAACTGAAGTAATAATTACTGCGCGATATATATCTCTACCCGGATTCGTAGATGGAGGTGGGATATATGTTACCACGGGGCATACTCCGCTGAATACAGCGATAAACCGTTTAAGTTTTATTGTATGGTGAGGGGCGGATTGATCACAAAAACTGAAATGTTTGAAGTATTACAGGAATTTTTGTAATGCAGAATAAACTGGGCCGGGAAAATGTGCTCATTTTCGATTGAATATAAAATTGAATAATAATTCGGACGAAAGAGTACAATTAATTATGCAATAGCAACAGATGTTTCATGTGAAAGGAAGCGAAATGCGAGTGGCTACTTTTAATTTCTAAAACTGATAATGAATGAGTTGTTTCTTCATTATTTGCCTGTTCACGTCATCATCGTACGATTTTACCACTTTATTCATTTTTATTGTGAATTCGGTAACATACATTAACATATGCATTAATGCCGTATGATAACTGATTTGATTTAAAATACCTACCAAAATCCTATATCAGTTACGTCAGCATTGTGGCAGCAACGAAGAACGAAGTTTGTCATTGCGAAAAAATTCGCACTTTAATATAGTAAGGACAACAAATGGCGCTACTTCCTTTCGAAAATATTTTTTTTTCAAATTCATGACTTAGCTGGAGTCAGTCATCGCATATTTTTCATGTAACTACTACAACTACTACAAATTTCCTATTTGGATGCATCATGGAGTTGAATATTTTCGGCACTGGCGTGTTTTTATGAACGTGCCTTATCGCTATCGCTTGAAGCTTTCAGGACTATTTTTTGCTTTTTATGTTCACAAAAGCGATAAGAAAAGTGATGACTTGTTTAGGAAAATTACTTATGAAGTGTTAGGATTTGCGAATGGTTTGTGTGAAATGCGACGCATTGTAGAAAACACTAGACATAATATCAATTTCAATAACTGTCAATATTCATAACATGAGCGAAAACAAGTCGAGTCCGCATAGCAAAAAAGCTCAGCAGAAATTTATTTTGGAGTATTAAGTTTCAGTTTTCGACTCAAATTAGCGGGTCTCATGTTTTAGGAGTTTTTTAGCAGCGGTGACAGGCAAGTGGAGTAAGCTACGTAATTGTCATCGGTTATCTGGTAATCCTTGAAAGTTTCAATGTCATAGTCATGAATATTTAAACCAGGCGGTGCTAGTTATTGGTGATTCAACTTGTAAGTAGGTAGAAGGTAAATATGTGAAGCGACAGAGGAGCAATAAAAACGACATAAATTTGATACGAGAAAAAATTTCATGGCCGATGTGACGATGATATCGTAGGAAGGTTGACCTACGTAATGAATGACTGTGGCAGGGTGATGATGAATTGAAGTAATAAGTTTGAAATGGCACTAAAGTGACAATGATCTCATTGATAAGGATGTTGACGGGAAACTGAGTACTCGTTCAGAAACGTCGTAAAATGGAGTTGATGGGGAGCACGGATTTTGTATGACGTAGGAAAAGATTAGCGAGGAGGCCTGGGGGGTCGCAGTAGATAGTAGATTACTTGACGCCCTGCACTGCTAAATTAGAGATGAATCAATTGGGCTTTGGGTTGCCAGTTGCCAACTGCGGCAGATTGTCCCTTTTATCCCAAGTAAATGCAGCATTCATTGACTGCCCATCTGGCAAACTAACTTGATACGATTTTTGGCAAAAAGGTAGCAGCGTCACCACGTTGAGATGTGGCCCCAAAAGGATATGCTTAGAATGTGCGCTGAGGTGTCCTTTCTTTGGCGTACTTTCTTTTGACGGGAGAAGCGACCACAGCAGTAAACTGAGTTGGATTGGATAGTTCCTTGATTGTCGGTGTGACAACTTTACTGAATGTGTTTTGATTACCTGTTTGACTTGATTGGGAGGTAAAAACAATCCCATAGCACATAAGGAAGAGGGAGTCATAGAAAAAAAGGGTACTTGCATCCCATCACATAGCTCCTTCGCACGGATACGACTTTTGTGCGTAGTTGTAACCGGCTTGGGATATTTTAAAGGAATAAAAAAAATTGCTGTTCAGAGATGGTAGCGCTACTGCATCTTTCGAGAAATTTGAGTCCTTTTACCTGTTCTCAATGCCCATCAAAGCCATCGAAGTATATGGAGAGATGACATAAAAGTTTTTGGCAGTGCTTGTATGGGGATATGTGGTGAATGGTGTTATATGCTCTACTGTAATGAAAGGGGATCTGAGAAAACTAGAAATTAATTACAGGCTTTTATTACGGGCTGTAGCTGCATGCATATCTGCAACAAAGTTGTTGAAGAGGAGAACTCATGCAGATTATGCATAATGTAATGAGGATAACACGCTGTAACATGAGAGGGGAGTAATAATATTATGCGAAAATACGTACATATGGCGATATGGAGCAACTAACGTGTTTTTTCACTCTTTTTATGAATGATGAGAATGTCCGAGATAAAGTAGTGCAGGGTGGACATATGGCATGTGAAAGACTTTTTTTGTACATTTTTGGCGATGAAGTCGCTGAAAAAATGCCTATCCATTGAATAGGAAATTACATATTTGTAGATCGCCAATTCACAGCACTATTTAAAAAATTAACAGTTTCACTTGAACTATTCAGCGCTATAAAAATAGTTGTAATAAATGCGTAATATTTACTGTAGGACAAATACACCTCGAATTCCTGTCAGCATTTTATGATAGCATCAATCACGATGATGGCTGTAACTGCGCAAGAATTACTACGGTAAAGGTATTCAAAAAGCAATTTTTGCTGGCAAATTCCATGTCCATTTTGATCGAAAGCCATTTATCAGGATCGCCTCGTGCTTCTGTCGGAAAGAGGAAGGGCTGGAATGCGACTTTTCAGGAATGGCTTACACGAGAGGAGTTGGTTGCTGCTGATTTACGAGTATAATTAATTGGTACAAGTGAGAAAGCTAATTTAATTGGTTCGGGAAATCAGCGATTGCTTTGCGTTTACTAAAGTGGAAGCAGAAAGGATTTGTTCCGCATGCCATACGAACCCTATTGAAAATTAGTGGAAATTAAGTGTAAACAGAGCGGAACTGATATTTCTCTTCGAAAGGGATTTGTCGTCTGCAAAAGAATTTGTTTTTGTCGTAAGTATAACTGTCACAGGGAGCGACAAAGTCGAATGAAAACATAATTACGTAAAAAATGTAAATATTTGGTTGGGCGTGGCTGATCTTGAGCTGCTGAAAGTTACATGCATCCATACTACAAAAAGACATTCAGAGAAGGTGTTGCCTTGTTTGCATCTTTGAAAAAATGTGGTGAATTTTGGGGAAGGAGTTTATTGATAGGCATGACAATCTATTTCAGCTGAGCTTCTCTCGCATTTCTGATCACTCTTTTCAGTTTGACTTTGAGTTCAACGATTTCTTCGTGGTAGTCTCAAGTTTAGAGAGGGAGAGGAGGTGAGGCTGAGGCTTTATGTGAACTTCAGATTGATATGCTGCATAGAGCGTATGCACAACTACAACACAAACCTAATAATAGACGCTGTGCAAAAATCGTAACAGTTCTCTTGAAAAGGCGAAGAAACAAGAGAAGTCTTATAGAGCTTGGCACTTTGATTACATTACATTTGTACTAATCATCACAGGAAAATTTTTTCACACGGATGGATGGTTCAACCTATAAATCCCCCTCTCTCTCCCTCCACTTTAATAACTCCGCTGCTTATGTAGCTGCAAAAAAATGTAAAATTAAAGATTTTGTTTAAAGAGCCCAGCTAGTTTTCAACACCATCTCATGTCTTATTAGATTAGACATGCAGTTTTTACTCGAAAACTTTATTTTGCATTGCGAATTTGTGATTTATCCGTTGCATCTCTTCATCTCACAGCTCAAACTAAAAAAAATTCTGCTGCAATTGTGAAAAAAGCTGTGAACTACAGTGAGGAGCGCAAAAGCTACTTAAATATTTTTTAGAATGCTACCACGCTACTATATATGCCGCTGAAAAATCCAAATTGAGGGAAGGTATGTGCCACTACTGACTACTGGTGCAGTAGTGGCAAGATATCCCACACATCTCTCTAAAAAAATTAGTGCACTACATTCGTTTTTTATTACGGGAATTCATGCAAATTCTCACAGAGCACTTGCGATACGCCATGAACTTTTGCAGCAGTAAATCGTGATGGTTGACTAATTTTAGTTCAGTATACTCAGCAACATGCACCAGGTTGGACTGAGAGAGCTCAAAAGAAACATTTTTATGCCAGTGCAGTAACCAAATTAAGCATCAGAGAGCAGCCTATATCTGTAGCAGACGAAAAATGCAAAAAATAAATATATATAAATTGTAATGGGTCTACCTAAAAGCTGTGTTTTGTTGTTTTATAATCTCATCGATTGTTGTATGGATGGATGTATTTTGAACAGATTTTTTTGTGCGAAAAGCAGACTAGAAATATAAAAAAAACATGATCTCGTACATGTGCGCACTTCACTCACATACCCACATTACAAGTATTTAGTAAAAATACAGGCACATATTCAGGTTACAAGAAGTGTTTTCAGCTGGGCAAATGAAAAAAAGGAGAGAATTTGTTTTAAAAAATTAAATTGAACTCAAGTCAAGTGAATATGAGATGCGGCACTTGTGATCCTAGCATAATTGGATTATGTATGGCGAGGAGAGCAGACTTGTAAAATCGGCAAACATGAAATGGATAATAGGTAATCCAAGTGCTGCGGTATAAGCGTGCGCAAAAATGATTTGAAAACTTGTATCCCCATTCGCAATGAGCATAAGCCATTATTTCTAAACTAATAAAAGTTTTGACAGTAAAAAAACTTTTTTTTGCAGGGACGAGACGATTGCAGAAATTGTAATTCCAATGCAAACTTGCAAAGTTACGTGTTTGTTTAGTCACCGTAAGAAATTGGCTGGCAAAAACGAGCGTGTAAAATGCATTCCTTTGTGTGTAGCCACTCATTTCAATGTTGTAATCAATCAGATTCGAATATATTTTTGGATGAGGAATTTTAAAAAAGAGTGCATTTAATAATATGCGCTATTTTGCATATAAAGTTCACAAAGGGAGCTTATCAAATTGTTGCATGAGTAGTTTTGGCTTATGTAAGAGAGCTATTTTTTATGCGGGGTGAGTAATAATATTGTTGATGGGGACGAGAGTGTAAATAAAATGAAATTAGAAAATCACTTTACAAACTGATTTAATTTTAGGTGTGAGAGTAGTGCATTTGATTGAAGAGGAAGGGGATGAGTGCACTCCTTCAGGAAAAGACAGGAAATGCTCACTTGACTCTTATTTTTTGTGCGTGTTGCTCCGCATTATGCGCTACCTTTTGCCTTGGCCTCTGCGTCTCCATTTAATTGTGACTTTCCTTTTTTATTGCAGTCAATTACAAACTGCCACTGCGGCTATTAACGGGTGCATTGCATACGTAATGAAAGAGACTGAAACGTTTAGTTGGCTTGCTTTTAAATATTTTAAATGCGATAGACTGCTCTCTTGCTTTAACTGTCACTTCTTAAATGGTTCGCTTGCCGGGATAATTATTTTTAATTTGGTAGGAAGCTTTCAACATGGGCACTAGCGCATAAGCAGTGTAAAGTGGCTGCAATTTGCACTAACGGCGTAGTTAGCATGCTGTTGAAAAGCGGAAATGGGAATTAATCTCATTGACTTTGTGCAATTCGCAAAACAAGCAGTGAGCGATTATTTAATTATTGCGTATCATTTAAAGCACCGTGTTTTCGAGTGCAAATTTAATTTCTGCATTGTTGTTCCACACTATTTACCTTGTAACCGGCTATTAGTAGCGGAGACGTAGCGGAAAGAAAAATAGCAATAAGAATTAAGAAAAAAATTATTAATTTTTATGCGCAACTCTAACTCTTAACGTTATGTTAATTCTGCGGACTTTGTTTTTTGTTTACAGGATCAGTACGATAATGTGATTCAGCATACCCAAAAGGGAATTGAGTTCCTGGAACGGTATGGACACTTCCTCCGTGATAGAGCCAGCATCGAGGTTGAATATGCAGGAAAACTGCGGTAAGTCTACTCATAACAAACTTCTTGAAAAAAATCATTTTTCTTCCCTTTCCCATTTTGACTGTTGCTTTTTTGTGACGATGACGAGAACGGAAGAATGTAAGAAAACAAACCTTGGAATGTGTTTACGTTACATTGCTGGAGTTTTAATAGATTGAATGTACACTTCTCTCCTGTCAAAATTAGCTATACTGCTACATCTGTAAAAGTGACTGCATGTCTGCATGTTACTGCACCAGTCGTTTTAACTACATGCAATATAGCCAAGGAAAAACGTTATCACTTATCAGTTTCCGCTTTTCTTCGTAATCTCGGATTGTACACAGTCGAAAACTTCTTAGAATGCTCTTCTCTTTATTTGAATTTAGTCTGTGGCAGTCTTTGTTATCTGAGAGCTTGGAATGCGTACTTGAATCTAAACTGTGAGCATGCAAAAAAAGTGTAGATGAAAGAAGATTAGATCCAGGAAAGAAAATGCTTTCCGTTGTTTTGCACTGAAAGAGTCTGGAGTCTGGACAGGAACTATTATAAATCTTTCGGACATATTTTTGGTGCAGTTAGGAATAAGAGCTTAGTGTTGCTAATTCGAGACAGATGTTTATTTTTCTTATCGATTCACATCATTCGCTATTACGGGGAGATAATGGTGCGATTCTATTTAAACGAAGAAGAATGTGGGAAGAAGCGAGACGTGAAGGGAAATTTCTATTTATTTATGAATGGGGACTCATGTTGCGCCGGTTTGGGCTCGTGACTATTTCTGCATGGGATGATGACAGATGAAATGTACGAAATCTTTGGAAATAAAATGCACTAGACTAAAAGTAAGAATTTGTTAAAGGAGAAACAACGCTCATAGTTTGCGCAGGTTTTTCTGAACTGATCACAATCGGAATCATTCACTGGTTTATTTAGATTAGGAACGAAATGCAAGTATCTTTTAAAATGCTGTTTGATGCCTCAGCTGTAAACGAAAGTGACGCTTTCATAGGAGTAGCTGCAATAGTCTGAATTGGCTTTGCCAATAAAAAATTTGTTTGACGAGAGTGTTTGAAAATTGTGTCTGATTTGGACTTACGCACGAGTAGGAAATGAAAGAGAAAGCGTTTTATGCCTCTGACAAAAAAGAATCGATAGGGAAATGAAAGAGAAGTGGAGTGACGAATGAAATCTATTAGGAAGTTATGTTTTCCAGAGTACGCTCTTATTTAAGTGGTTCCGCTTGCCTTGCGAAAACGCCAGCATTCTTTCGAGATCACTCACATAGTAAAAAAAATAGGTATACTCCAGCCAGGGCTATAACATGCTATACAGGATGGATGTGGATATTGGATTTTGCTTTTATGCCAATTAAATGAGAAGTACTGGGCGCTATTAAAAGATTAATTTTGTTAATCGTGTGGGATAAGATTTTGCCGAGAGAGAAATGGGAGAGGAATCTATTCCGCTCTCAGTTATTGTCACATATGGAATGTACAGTTAAAAGGAACAGTTCAATTGGGAAAATGACGTAAAGTGAGTACATCTCAATTTGATATTTTTTGTCTTGCAGGAAACTGGTTAAAACGTATCAGCCTAAGAAGAAGGAAGAGGAAGATATTCAGTAAGTGCTTTACCACATTTCTCTCTTACAACTGATCCACTTTAATCTCAGTTTTTTGATAGACTTCCTCCACACCCGTTCACAAATATGTATCCCCATTGAAAAAAGTTGTATGAAGTATACGCGCATTTAGGTACACACAACGCTACCCAGTTCATTTACTTATTTAGCTGTCAAGTTAAGAGCGTCAAGAGCATAAGTGCGTGTGCTCCGTGATTTTTCATTAAAAATGTAGTTACTATTTACACGTGACTGGCTATGTACTCATGTTGAAAAAGACGGGGATAATTAAGGGATGGGGGAGAATATGAGATGCAATTTTTCTTTTAAAAAAATATTTTCGTTTTCGTGCAAGAAGAGAAAAAAAAGGATTGTTTAACTTTTCACGCATTCTTGAATGAAATGTTGCATAATCTGAGTTGCTGAGTAAAAAATAGTACTTTTCTTGGCTTGTGAGCAAAAGGCATTTTAAGGTTGAGGCAAGTGTTGCCAATTTTCTTGTAACGGTTGTAGGTGATGGTAAGATGACCACGGTGGGTATGCTCTGGTGCGGCTTGTGCTAACATGTTCGATTTAAAATGTTTTGTAGATTCACGAGCTGCAAGGCTTTTAAGGATATGCTAAACGAACTGAATGACTTGGCTGGCCAGCATGAACTCATCTCAGAGAACTTGATGGCATCTGTTTGCAAAGAGATCCAACTGAGGACGAAAGAGTTCAAAGATGAGAAGAAGAGACAACTAGGGGATGGCATCAGACATCAGAACAATTTACAAAACCAACTTGCTATGCTGTGATGAATGGCCAAGTATCATGAAAGAAATGTCCTAATTGCTATTTAACATTAAACTTTATTTATTACAGCTGGACAAAGCGAACGAAACGCAGAACAGTTACTATAAGGCTTTGATGCCATCTGTGTTCCAAGGACTACAGGATGCCGATCAGAAGAGAATTAGTTGCTTTAAGAGTAACTTGAAGCAGGCGACTGAAGTGGAGATGCAAATTTATCCAATTGTAAAGAAGTGTCTGGACGGAGTGTCAAAAGCGGGGGATCAAATTGACGAGCAAATGGTAAGTTTTTTTCCGTGAAGAAATTAGTGAGTATGGTTATGATAGTATTTTCGAAAAGACTAATGTAAAATTCTGCTCTAAAGGATTCTCAACTGGTCATCGAAAGATTCAAATCAGGCTTTCAGCCCCCTGAAGATATTCCATTTGAAGATTTAAGTGCCATTAAGAGCGGAGAAGCACCTGCCCCTCAGACAAATGGCTATTCGAATAGCTTAAAACTAGAGAATCAAAGCCTTACCTACAAAGGAACTATTTCGTCGGGGAAATCAAAGAAACGCTCTGGACTGTTTGGTATATTTGGCAATAACAAGGTGAGCTTTTTTATATGACTGGGCACATTTCAGTGCAATTACAAGCCAAACCAATTACGATTGTGGGCTGGTCAGTAATTTATGTTAGCTAATCCCTCTGAATTTCATTTTAAGCCTGGCGGTACTGAGGGCAGAGACGACTACAGTGAGCTCCCTCCAAATCAGCGAAGGAAAAAATTGCAACAAAAGATTGATGAGTATGCTGCAAAAATTCAACAAGAAACGGCGGCAAAGTAAGTTTGAAAGTGGTACTATTAGTGAAGGTCCATTATTAACATAATCTATTTCACGCTGCAGTGGAATTATATCTTAATGGATATTGTTTTTGTTTTAGGGACGGTCTGGTGAAGATGCAGTCAGTGTACCAGTCAAATCCCAATCTCGGGGATCCAGGTGCGATAGAAGGTCAGTTACGGGAGAGCATGCAGCGTCTGAACAAACTGCAACAAGAACTTCAGAAATACCAAACGTACCTTAATGAAATGGACATGCCTCAGAATAATCAAGGCGGATACGGGTCAACGAATTATAATGGCATGAACAGAACATCCCAGAACAGGAGCAGTGGATCGGACGAGTCACTGACGAGAAGTGCGTCCGACTTAAGTCAGAACAATCACAAAGTTTCTGCACCAGGGACGCCCCTCCCTTCGCATGGGTATGTAATCAATAAATTTTTGCGACGTGGAGTATTTTTGCGCAGTAAAAGAAAATAAATTGAATAAAAAAGTATTAACTTAATTTAATTATTTGCAAAAACGCAACTTATAGGTCTTCTAATAGTCCCGAATCCGGAATTAGCACATCTCACACAAGTTTACCTGACTCGGACTTTGAACATATTGACGCTGACAACCATGAGTACTACGAAGATCCCCTTCCCATCCTAGGAACTTGTGAAGCTCTATATCCATTTGAAGGTAAATTGAACTGACACGCCTTACGTGACATGTCGGAATAATTTTCAAGCTAAGTTACTGATTTGTTTGTATTCTGCTCGTTTTTAGCAACTTCGGAAGGAAGCATACCGATGGGAGATGGGGAGCAACTGTTTGTAGTAGAGCTAGATCAAGGAGACGGCTGGACGCGTGTGAGAAGGCAAAATTCCATGGAAGAAGGATTTGTTCCTACGTCCTATGTCAGAATTAATTTGTATTCCAATTGTTAATTAATGCACTTTTATGTAATAGGCGAAAGTTGTGTCATTTTACTTTACCTAACTTACATTGGAATAGGTAGACACATGCACGCACACAGTTTAGTACAGCGTATACATGCCCACCCATAATATATTAGCTAGTTTCTTTTCCATAAAACGAGTGCAGGTCAAACAATATTTCTCCTTTCATTTTGTATTTAATAGGGTACACTAGCAAGAGCCCTAGTTAGTTAATTATGACAATTATGTAGCTTCCCATCTGCTTTTATAAATGATAAGGGAGTTATCGTCCAGAAAACGTGGTTATTGCTTGTTGCTCAACAATATATGCCTTTTCGGCTGTGCTCTAATTTTTCCTTTCTGAAACCGAAACACAATTTCAGTACCTGTTTGTCATCATCGGAATAGGAAACTTTTTGTAGAGTAGTGAGTTCTAGACTTCCTACACTTTTTAAATTTGTATAACGCTATCTAAGAAGCACTCGAATCAGTATTCGTTCTTGAGGGAATTTTAAATTGATGCTATTTTATAATTAATCGTAGTATTTACAGCAGACTGACTTATAGAGAAGAATGCACCGTTTTTAAAAATTCAGTGAAAGTTATTTTCGATTTTTGTGCCGTCAACCACACAGCTTTTTAACAAAAATAGATAATCATTCATTATGAAACTGCCTTTTTAACAACGCACGCTAGAATTTCCTAACTAGAAAGATGTTCTTGCTACTTGGCTATTCATGGTACTACTTAACACATATTCACAAACAAAATTTTATGAAGATTCCTCTTCTGCAGAGAACGCTCAGATATATTTAATGCATTTATTTTAAGTAAATAAATAAGTGTATTTAAAGTACCCAGGTTTTCTCTGCCTCTTCTGAATAAGCTATTCAAACTCAATTATATTATCCCGTTACGGAATAGCAAGTATGTAGTAGCTAGTTTTTAAAGTAGTACTTTAATGGCAATATTTATAAAGTAAGTCAGTGTATACGCCCTTTTTATATGTAATTTTTTCTCTCGAGAAATTTTTTTCTTACTTTCCACTCCAGTCCAGTATTTAAATAGATTTTTCTCTGATCGCGCAAACTTAACTTGTTAACTCCGACAAACGAGTTTTACACAACGGAATTAATACAACAGTGAACTATAGTGTATAGAGTAAGCAGAACTACAGAAAATAATGTGAAATCCTTGGAGTCAAAAATTTTTAATGAGCTAATTAAGTGTTTTTATGTAAGGGACAACGTGCGAAAGGAACAAGGCTTATATCGAACTGACGCTAAAGTAAAGTCGCGCGTTTTTTAGTATGATACGGAACGTTATGCTTTCTCTTCATGTTGTGAGTCGTTTTAATTCACGTACGCGGTGTGCTACGTGTGAATATTTGTAAAAGTACGTAAGGCCTATAATGATTTTGTGTTAGTGTCAGCGCTATATGATATAGGAAATCTTTTTTGAATTTACGCAACCGAGTTAAAAGGGATCAGACTTTAATGCTACTGCACTCGTTATAGACCCAAACTTCGGAAAATTTGTACAGTCCACTGCTGCGCTCGAAATGTACATATTGTATTTTGTCACTGTAAATAAATACTAATTGGGAGGAAAGACAATAGACATGAGAAACGTAAATATTATAAATGATAATTAAGTAAATAATTTATTAGAATTTTATCGCATAATTTTATTATAATTGACTCGACTGATAGCGTAAGAAATTTTAAGTGAAGCTGTAACTGTAATTGTATATCATTTAGGCTAAGATAGCCTCATTTTATCACTGTACAATCGCTTTGTATTGCTTTTAATTTGACAAATCCCAATTTCACAGATACTTTTAGGATATGTACTAATTTAAGGTTTTAAATTTTTGAGCTGTTTCGAAGTAACTTTCCGGTTCAGTTCGAACGAGCGAAAACGGCTCGTACATCAAACGGTTTTTGAAAAGGTCACCCAATTAATCACTTACGCAAACCCAAATTTTTTCCCAGAAATTTGTTGGTTGCTAACTGATTGTAAATAGTAGTAATAGTGAGTAGACTCGGTTCTACTTGTTCAGTATAATTTAACACTTCTAAAAAATGATAAGTGCATTACAAACGCTATGATTACTCTAGTACATTACATGATGTGAATAAAATGCAATGACTGTACAATATTAACAAGATAAGTCAAAATATTATTATGTCACGTAATGGTTAAATCCGTCGCCGTACTGCATTGTAACTTGTAACTTTTAGTTTCATTGATTGTAATCTTGACAAAGTAGTTATACAGCGAACTAAGTTTTAAAGTTGTATGATAAAAATGCACTTTTAATATGCTTATCAACGTAGCTTTGTAATAGGGTTAGTGTTTTTTGGTAATTAAACTCAAACTGTGAAATTCTAATCGCAGGTCAAAAAGCCAGCCAAGTCTCTCGTAGACTGTTACTACTTGAACAAAAAAAGAAGCCTTACACGTCGTGTGTGTGGGTGGTTGAGTGAATGTGGGTGTGCGTTTTGTCATAAAAATGTGACCAAGTTTTACTAGAAACAAATATTGGCTATGTAACTTGTGCTTATTTGCTCGTTAATTCCGCCGATGCGATGGAGTAACTGGACAAAGGCAATGGGGAGTGGGCGGTATTATAATGTTATTGGAGCGTACTTATTTCGTGAAAGGGTACGATGCGATGATATTATTGATGTGCAATGAAAATTTATTCGGGATCGTTCTGACAAATTCCTAGCTTTACAGAGGTGAATTGAGAAAACTGAAGGAAAATATTTTAATATTTATCCCGAAAGTGGAAAAGGCGAGGAACGAGAATATGGTACAGTTACGAATTGAAGCTGATAAAAATACTCCTGGAATGGTAGTTGCATGTAAAACTAGGGTGACTATTACCAAGAGCACATTTTGTCACTTCATGATACGGTTTATAGAGAGTTTAATGTATGGAATTTTGTGTAACTCTTGTGTGTGGTCAATTTTTGATCTTTCCGATGGTATAGGAAAGGTAAAAAAAAGTAATTAAGTGATGGAACAAAAAAAACGCGGAATAAATCAACTAGTTTGTCAGTTTTAAATAAGAATATGGTGTTATGTTCATTGTATTACTTAAAAGGGCCACCTTTTCATTCCCCGTGATTTCCAGGTGCGCCCTTTTGTCATAGAACTACGCTTGCGATTAGAAGGAAGTTTCCAATTTCCCGAGTTCATAGACTCATGGCATGAATAATGAAATTAGAATGTGTACGGCTTCTTTCCAACTTCCTTTTCCTCTGGAAATTGGAATTGAGAGGAAGAACTGAAGAAGAAAGCATATGGGCGCGAGGAGCATTCAGCAGAAAGTTGGATTTTGAATGTATTTCAATTCCCATTTCGTGTAAAGTCGAAACTAGATTTTTACCTTGGAAAGTTGAAAGTAGCACCAAGGCGCTCCCCGGAGAGCTCCGTTATTATTTGAGGACAAATTGAGTTTTCCACTGAGTACGGATGAAAAAGCTGTAGAAGAGAGGAAAGTAGGGAATGAAAGCACAATTAGAGAGCAAATTCATTGCATCTTTCCTCAGCTTGGGATTGGAAAGGCAGAGGGTAATTTTTCTGGCTGTCAAGTGGAGAAACATGCATATACATTCTGTCAAAAACCTTTCCATTATAAATATGCAATCTGCGTCTCATCTCACATGTCATAAAACGGATCTTGGACGAGTACAGTTGTTCCTTGTTCCAGACACGAAAGCCGAAAGCTCTCTCTGGAAGAATATTACAGCGCAACTATATAACCAGCATATATACTAGCTGACTCCAGTTCCAGCACCAGCACATTCCACAGTTCCATTGTGAAGCTGAATGGATAGTATTAAAATCAGGAATGTTATTGCTGGATAGGCTGCTGAGACGCAAACAGTGCCTGTTTAATAGAAGGAAGGATGTGCCGCTATGCATTCAAGATTGAACTACAATTATCCGACCTTATTTTTTATTTAACGTACCATGTACTATGAATATTCACACGTTCCTTCACTTACCAAAACTTCATTTTGACTGTGATGATGATTCTCTCTCTGGAACCGCAACCAGACCAGATGGCAGAACTATTTGCGATATATATGTATATTTTTGCGGTGAAGAACATCAGTTTTCCCTGTGAAAGGATTACTCAGCGCTGCTAAAATCTGAGGATGCTCTCCACAAAAGGAAAATTTTCAAGGAAATGACATCAAACCGACGACATAATTTCTGTTGTAAAGCGAATGGGTCATTACCATAAAACCATAAAAGGGGATTATTGCGAGGGGGAGTTGTATGTGCTGGAGAAGTAGGATTTTATTATCAACCAGCATTTCTCATTCATTATTGTTATGTGTTGTGACAGGGCTAAATGTAAGTTTAAGTGGATTACACGCTCAGAAATAGGAGCGGGGAATGTGGATGTAGCGCTGCTATAAAAAAAGCTTGGACCAGTGGATGCCTCATAGAATGAGAATAAAAGAGGTAACGAGATTGCAGGAAGCTGTCCAATATCTCTCACTAGGGAAGGTATCTATAGGGTAATTCGATCCAGGCTTCTATCGCAATTTTTCTAGGGCAGTTTTTAACGTAGATTACGGTGGTGATAACCGTTTTTCTGAATGGGCCTTTTTAAGGTCTGCTATAAAAAAGCTTGGACCAGTGGATGCCTCATAGAATGAGAATAAAAGAGGTAACGAGATTGCAGGAAGCTGTCCAATATCTCTCAGTATTAAGCTGGGAGCAGTCTTTTGCAGAAAAACAAAAGAAGGAAAAAAACTGATAGCAAATAAAAATAGAAATTGCAGCGCCACGAAGGACATACTATGTGGAAGGAAATGGAAAAGAAAAAATAATTTTCTTTTCCAGCATCCCAGTCCCAGCATGTCCATTGTGTAAAGCTTTGGGCATGAAAATAGATGAAATTATTGGTGTGCATTCCCAGTCTAATAATAGTCAGAGGGAAGAGCTATCTGCNGCATGAAAATAGATGAAATTATTGGTGTGCATTCCCAGTCTAATAATAGTCAGAGGGAAGAGCTATCTGCAATATTACCATGAAAATAAACTGAGCTGTTTTTCCATTATCCACATTCACATTGCAAATTTACTTTTGTGCTGATGGTGCACCGCCTGAGCAAATTATTTTTAGGGGAGAGCTGGAGAGCATACTACTCCATTATTAGATTTTTAGATTTCATTAATTTGGTTTGCTATCCCAAATGTAAATTTATGAGATAGGTAGCATCTCATTCAGTAGCTAATCGCGAGCTGTGTAAGAGGAATTAACGGTACTTTGTTCGCTAGTTTTAGTTCCCCTGTCCTCTTTCCCCTCGTTATAGAATAGAGGAAATGACGAACTCTATTAGCTAAGCAAGCAGAAAACTTACCACGGCAGATTACGTGGTGATTCTGATTACTGCAAATTTTTGCGTAGGTAAAACCATAAAATTTGGTTTTTTGCATATGCTCAAATATTACTACGAGGAAACAAGCCACTTGTGCGTATACTATGAGGAGGAGACTGCTAGACCACCATAAATTTTTTTTATCAAAACAGCGAATGAATAGAAAACTGCTGCGAGAGAAACCACTTTACTTTGTTTAACGATTTTCATGCTCGACTACAGTTTTATTAGAAGAGCGCTTGGAATGGATTTTGGGGAAGCTGGCTTAAGGCTGTTGGCAGTTGTAAAACGAAATGGGTATAAATGTAGTCAGAAAAGAGCTCTAGTTGCCGTTTCTAATCCCAGTGCAGTATAAGCTGTGCTGTTTTTATAAGCCTTGATGGGATATTGGAGAGTGTGAGTGTGGACTCGATATATTTTGTGTGCTAAGCGCTATAACAGCGAGCAGAAGAGCTTCTGCAGCGTTTTCTGGTAGAAGAGAGGAGCGAGTGACGTCTGCTAAAGGACATTTTTATTGATTGCCTCCCCACACACAAACTCTCTTTTCCCTGCTCCAGCTCCGCACGCTCAGATCGTGTCCTCTTCCCCCATTGATTCCCTCCCGCAAAATACGGAGTGCTGGAATATAAAAAAAGTAGAAAGTGTAGCAAAACAGCTCAAAGACGATACAAGCAAGGCTCCCCACATTCCTTAAATAATAGGAGCAAACGGAAAAAGTAGGTGTCTTAAAGAGCCAGATGTACTCGCAAAAAGTAGTATAGCCGCATATGCATTTTTTGGTACGTTTTTTTTGGCATAGAAGCCAGAGAAAATGAGATTTTTTTGACGGAGCGTGCTATACCCGTAAAGTAAAAGGTTTGATGCTTATATCTATTTTTGCACAGAAGGGAAAGTTAAATTGGAGCTGGAGAAAGGACGGCAAGCTGGGCTATATAGAGAAGTCAAAATGCTAAAAAAGGAAATTACCTTGGCTGGTCGTATTCTCCTATAAAAAGAAGTAAAGTAATACGGAGCTATTCTAACAAGGTACGAACTAGAAATAAATGTGAGAGGAGTATGGAACATATCAGCGGAATTATGTGCGCTGCTTGTTCGTGTAAGCACGTACAAAGGTTGAAATATTGTTGTTGGACACAAGGATAAAAGGTGAACACTTTTTCTATTACAGTGCGAATCCGAAGTTAGCTACAGGCTACAGGCTGCAAGTCCAACCTTCTTCTGCATACTTCCATGATCCGTGCTTTGGTAGAGATAGGCTTGAAAAAAATAAAGTTCCGTGGATAGGTATGGAGAAGGGGATATCTTGTTCTTTGTAAACGAGAAACTTTCTCCATCGTCATCACCATCATCATCGTCAGCATCTTCGCTCTCTCCTCCAATCCAGCAGCGAGAACAACAGCCGTTGCGAAAATATTTCTCGTACTGTAAAAAAAACTAGTTTAAAGTTTTATTGCGAAAAGTAAGTGGTGTATTTTCTGGTGTGCAAAGAGGAGTAGCGAGGTGCCGATATGAATGGGGTGCTAGAGCTACACTATAGCTTTTCGAGAATGGGATAGGATGCTGCTCCTCTGGAGAAAGTTTCATATGGCGAGGGGAAGAAAAGCTGCTACTATCTCTCCAGTTCTTTTCCCGTGTTTCCTATACTCTGGACTTCTTTACTAAGTTCACATCTCTTATGACCCTGGAAATATCATAGAAAGGTGGTGGTGTGGTAGTGCTGCGTGAAAATAAAGGTGCTTGGCGATACAGAGAAATGAACGATTAGCGAAAAAAATATATATATTGGAAAGTGGAATCCTTTTTATTTGCAGTAGTAAAAATAAGGAATTTTTTTTGTTTCTGGCTGAATTTGCAATAATTTTAAATAGTGGTGCTAGTGGTATTGGTACTCCGTTTAATGTGGCTTAGATTGGCTAATAAAATATTTTGTGAGGAAGAAGCTGTTTGCTAAGTCAAGGTTTTTTTGGCTGGTTGAAAATAAGACAGTTGTGGAGAGAGGGGAAATAGTTGTGAATTTCTGAAGGATAAAAAACGTATGCGGATGTGACCCAGGCTGAAAGCTTTATTTTTATTTGTGTTGTGGTTGAAAAAGTGGAGATTGGGAAATACGGACGTACAGTTTCATCAGGTGAAGGAAGGAGGATGAATTTGTCGTCCTTTTCTTTTGGAGTTTTCTTTCTTCTAGAAGCCTCTCTTGCCCAGTCCGCACCACAGGCGTATCCAGGTATGTGGAATTTTAATGAAATTAATAATGAACCTAATTACTATGCTTTGTATACTTTCTGGCTGGGATTAGCCTTTCCCATTTATTGACTCGGTCACGTTTTTAATTTCGCTTTATTGTGCCAATTTACTGGAATGTGTGTGGCATTCTCATGAGCTCATTCTAGAGTAAATTCCAGGCTCTGCAGGTGCATGAAAGAAGCAGTGACATTATTTGGTGTATTTTTAGCATTCCTACATAAAGTAAATGAGCAGGATTATATTACAATCGTGCATCGTTCATTCGGGCAAAGCAAAAATTCAGGGCGCATATAGTATAATTTTCAAAAGAATGCGGGCTCGTAGAATTTTCAAGCTAATTTTCAATGGCTGTGTGGCATGCGGTGTACAATTCGAAACATTTCATATTGCAGATGAAGATGAGGAAGCTTTGATAGACAGACTAGCCTCTTTGGCAGCTGCAGTGGGCTCTCAAGATGATCTACTTTCGAAGCCCTTCCTCCCCCAAAACTATGACATTCCTCCGCTGGGCTACCTCGGGAATGGGGGAACCCCCGACATAAACGACGAGACACTCGCGCGAGAAGCAGTTCTGAAGCTGCCTCGGCAGTTTGGCTACAAACCAACGGACATCCGGTTCTACCTGCCCTCTGATCAGTTTCCTCAGTACCCCCAGCCAGGGTATGAGAGCCTGCAGCAGAGGCTCGTGCTTCCAGATAACAATAATAACAATAACGACCCGTATCCTCAGTCAATCTGGAGAAGTCGCGGGATCACTCCGGATCTGAATAGCGCGTCCGCGCAACAGAGAGTGCCCCTCTCGGCAAACCCTAACCCCGAAATCGTAAACATTCCTGCTTCACAGAAAAACCCTGTCACCAATATCTTGAAAAATGGGCAGCCCGAGACTGTTCCTGCCGACGGACAATCAGACTTTTATTTTATGAAGAAGAAGGAGCAACTTGACAGCGCGCATGGCTCCCCCGCCAGAAGTTACGTTCCTGGACCAAGTCTCATAGTGGCATCGGGCCATGGCGCAAATTACCCGGGATTCTCTGCCACTCCAGTGGCGGAGAAGCAGTTTACCTATGCTGACATGTACTACATAGGTAAGATACATTCGCCAGAGTAATTAGCAGACTC
>JAHZND010001522.1:0-20615 GCA_027744115.1 Acrocyrtus sp. NNG-2020 | reverse complement strand
CCCAGTAAAACTATAAACCTCACCTTTCGCCAAAAAGAAAATCTGTCTGTGGTCGCGCAACCGTTTTTCCCAAGGTTTGTATGCAACATTCTGGTGGAATTTCTGTTTCTGATGGTATCCGAATTAATACGTTTTATGCGCTGTTCTTCTAGTTGCATTTTGTAGAAGAATTGGAAACCTTTCAAACTTTAGCGATAATCAAGCATAGTATAATCTATTTAGATACACTCCAGTTTACAAGATTACAATAGTCATCATGTTATTTAGATAAATGGCTATTTGGATAAAATACTGAGTTAAATATTGTTCAGATTTCTTTGATTGTGTGCTAAATATGTGGACAATTTGACAATAATTAGTGTTCATGATTGCTTCCAACAATCCTAAAATTATTACAGTATGCAGAAAATACAAAGAAGAGAGTACAAAACAAACAAGACTTTTATCCAGGTACTTACCCAGACACGTTTCTTACAGTTTCCTTACTTTAACAGAGCCTTAATAATAATCGTATGCCTTTTTGTACTAGCGTATATTAAATTCTGTAGTACTTTCCGTAAAACGCTTCACTGCTTCCTCTTCCTCACACTTTAGATTACGTAAATACATCTAAATTGATGATTCATTTTACTGTATATCCGTCATCCGTGCATGATTAACTCTTAAAATGAAGAATTAATTGGTTGCGTTAATTCTTGTAATTACATTTCTATTTAGTTAAATATAAGATCAAGATAAATATATGGAAAATTGATCTCTTCCAACAATCCTAAAATTATTACAGTATGCAGAAAATACAAAGAAGAGAGTACAAAACAAACAAGACTTTTATCCAGGTACTTACCCAGACACGTTTCTTACTTTAATAGAGCCTTAATAATAATCGTATGCCTTTTTGTACTAGCGTATATTAAATTCTGTAGTACCTTCCATAAAACGCTTCACTGTTTCCTCTTCCTCACACTTTACATTACGTAAATACATCTAAATTGACGATTCACTTTACAGTATATCCGTCATCCGTGCATAATTAACTCTTAAAATGAAGAATTAATTGGTTGCGTTAATTCTTGTAATTACATTTCTATTTAGTTAAATATAAGATCAAGATAAATATATGGAAAATTGATCCGATCCAGAAATTTTGATTGTGCCATTTTGTAGAAGTCAGTTAAAATCTTCCATTTTTATAATTATTTGACCTCCATGAAACTCTTCAGCAACTGGAACGAACTCGCTACTCATTCCATTATGTGTGCATGCCTATGCTTAAGTAAACTTGTCTAGTTCAAGTGCAAAATATTATGTAAGCTAATACAATCTGTTTACAGCATAAATATGTTTCGTAATTGGGAAGGTTACGCAGGTACACGGACTCATTGCAGAAGATAACTTCACAGGTCCCTCGTCCTACTCCCCAAAAAATCACACTGAAAGTTTTTACCATACATTCTGCGGACTCTCTGGACATACAGAAATTTTTTACATGTATCCTTGTCCTTTTCCCTTCTTGCATAAACACAGCACATGCAATTTTCTATTTTCTTATGTAATCTCCATCTCAAACTTGCTGGTAGACTTTTCACTCTCCTGTGGCTATGCATTGCTGCATTAACAAGATTAATTATAAATATTCTACTTTCTACGATGCCCTAAAGTGAAAATTTAATCTAAATATAGAGACAGGGTTGAAAACTGTTTACTTTTATATTAATGTGCTGGCATAAGAAGGAATATAACTTTATTATGTACTCATGCATACTCATGAGCTATGTACATACTGAAAAACTACGTAAGAGAGAGAGAGAATAGTGTAGGTAATTAGCTAACCGCACCCATTACCTACGTAATTGTTACATATCTCTAGATAAGTTAGTACGTTCCAGTATGATATAATATCGCACTAACTAGTAAAACCACATTTTAAGGAATGTGACCATTCTAAAATTGATTGTGCCTTGCTTTCCTTATAATCTACCACAACTCTTTCAGTTTACCTTAAATTATACGAATATTACGAATTAACTTTATTAAGCTATTGGTTTCCACACGCATTCGACGAAATAGCAATCATTACTGCTTTTTAAATTTATCTTACATTTTACAATAATTGTAGCTGCTTTCGTACTTTTTCGTATTTTTTCGCTCCTTTGCAAAAAAGCTGTGTAACTATAAAATAGACATGCAAATTGCAGAATTATATTTATGCGTAAAATGGTATGAATTAAACAGAATAACGGTTGGATACTCGATCTATCCCCGTAAATATATCCAAACTTTCCAACTCCCCAGTGTCTTCGGTTTTCTTCGACGTCTCAGAGTGCCCCAAGTTAAACACTATTAGTATTCCACACTCGATTCTGCCATGCGTAATTTCGAATATACATTTTTTTACATTTTAAAAGTATGCGCACCGTCATATATCACCCATCCTTTGACTTACACATTAATTATCTACCTAAAAGATGGTAAACTTGTGACTCTACTTAATACAAATGGCTGTAGTGCATTAAACATTTTTTTGACACATTTCTTCGTAGTTTTTATATCCTGCTCTGTTCACTCGCGGATTTCTCGCTGTTACAAGATTAGAGAAGTTTTGCGAAACTCGCTGTGTGGACTTTTCACTTTTTTCCACAAAATTCGCATTCACGCCAGTGCATGAAACTTGAATCCATCAGAGGATGATGATGACTACACGAAAGGTGAACTTCCAAGCTCAGCTCGGCAGCACGGAATGTCAGTATGCTTAAGTAAGAACGTGCCACATAGCTACAGTATGCCTCTGATTTTGAGTCATTTCCTGCCAGTGTGCAAACTCAGGTCCAGTTTGATGAGGACCAATGAGGCAAGCTCCGATCAGGGAACGTCTTCCCATTAAATCATACGACTGGTCCAGCACGCAAACCTATAGCAGGGGGAGCACATGACATCAAAAATATCATAAATCATTGCCACACTTCTGATCGAGGAACTATGTAAACGAAGATAAATTGAATTCTATTTTTTACGCCGGCAAAAAAATGCTCTTTAAAAATTTGCTACATTCGCAAAATAAAGTTTTCCCCAAAGCTTATATATTTCCGCCAATCTGCGCTCATTTTTATAGATTTTTATAGCAAACACAATAAAAATTTTGTTTTATACTCTTTTCTCAACGTGAAATTGTATTTACATGATTTTCCGTACCTCAAGCGATGAATTTGCAAGTGCGTTTGATGAGATCGTAAACGTAGCGGATTCGTTCCAGTACGGATCTTTGGAATTTTTCCGGGCTGTAGTCTTCTTCTTCCGCTGTCTTTTGCCTCCTCCCAACAAATAAACTTTTACGAAAGGATCTACAAGGTCAAACAACAAATGAAAAAAATTGCAAACTTAGTTTCATTACTTTTACCGTTATCTTGGTTTTGGTTTATAGTTTATGCACACCAAAAAAAAATATTTTTTGGTTATCGAACGAAAGCTGTTACCCCATCCCTATCTCAACATACCAACAAGTTATCTGTGGTCATAGTCAAGCTCAAGCGTAAGAACTTACGCGATACGACCACCACCACCCCAATTTTTTGCGCACTCACAAAAAAATCTCAATAAAAATGAAAAGGGAACTTGAAGCGAACATCGAACACTCATAAAAAATGATGTTCTCTCAACCGCAAATTCGCAATTCAGCGAAACGGAGAGGGAAAGGTCGCGCAGGGGAAAGTCTTGCACTGATTTTCCTTACACTTACCAATAGTTTCCTTATTAGGAGGAGGACGCAAGTTCCGGGCTTTGAGCAGCACAACTGTCAACCTCTCCGCGGATGGAAGGTACAGTAAAGATATCAATATCTCCTGCCTTTCTCCGGATGGCTGTTCAGGAAAAATAAAGATACAGCAAACCATTCACAATTCACTCTAATAGATTCTTGATATCAAACCAAGTTGGCCTACTTTTTTTATGGGACAGACAACATAAGACACTCTCTGTCAACTTTCCTTAGAGGAATAAATGTCTAAAAAAGAAGCTGATTTGAAAGAGAAAATAGAAATGTATTCTTTATTATTACCCTTCTGCTATGGACTATTTCTGCCCAAACGTCCAAATTTGTGGTCACGTTGTAGTCATCCAGCTGCATTGAGACTTGACCTACTATGTCACTCCGGGTATATCTGTCTTTGTCCAGAATCTTTTACAAGGAAAAATACAGAAAAACAAGTGGAATTAGGAAAGACGCAATAAATGGAGTGAACTCATATTTATTTTTGTTCCCTGAAGTCAAGCACATTAATTAACGTTTTATTTGCTAAATTAATTGTGATCTGAGCACTGATGTTTGGTAAAATGACGACGTAAAAAATATATAAATATATAACGGGGGTAGTGGTAATACTGCTCTATCCTTGTCACTGCTGTAAACAAAGTTGTTGATATGATCAGGCGGGGTTTCTTCTGGCTCTTTTCTCTGCGTTTCAGATTGCAGGGGTATGCCCGAGAAAAACACTTTAATTACAATATTACTGGGAAACTGACAAATATATCGTATTACATTTATTTTTCCCTCCACAATCCACATCAAGCATTCGTTTCCAAGAGGGAGTGTGTACCTTCACCTTCTAAACTTGGAAAAGTTTTTTTTGGTGAGTGATGAGGTAAAACTGAAATAGACGTTTTTTATTTACTTCGGCAGCTACCATCTACCCACCCATATCACATTCGCAAATTTCTAGTTCGTCGAGCATATTATTACAGAGTAAATTCTGCCATTGTTCTGTAATTACAACAAATATTTGATTTGAGCAGGCAACAAAGCTTAATAAAAAATTGTGTCTGGAAAGTTAGCATTTTATAGGGATGAAAACAGCGCTATTAATCTGCAAATGAGTTTTGGTGCTTCCTGTCCCTTTCCTGATCTGCTGATGATGGTACTGCTGCGGTTACAGTTAATAAATAAATTATTTACCTATCAAGCAAACAAAACAGGCTTTCCAACTTCCCCTTGTGCTTCAGCCCAGCATCCCGTATAAAGACTAAGCCGTGGAGGAATCCAAGCGAACTGCTTGTAAAAGGCTATACCTCAGCACAGTTCCAAAGCAGAGCAGCACGGGAAGTGTTCCATGACTAGAGAAAAAGTCTTCCGAGATGGGGAAAACTTGGGAAAGTTTTTTTTCTCCTTTTACATAATAAATGATGTTCCATGCCAAAAGAGAAAGCATTACCTAGAGCGTACAAATAAGTATGAAGTATGCGCCCGTGTGGTTTTGTCTTGCCTTCTACTTCTAACCGAAAAACGACCGTTTTTATTTTTTTAGTAGAGATGAAAACAGTTTCCACTAAATGATGTAACTTATTTTTTCCTGCTGTTGCATTTACAAGCTGTGAGCTAGTAGCTATTTGCTCTAGTTTTAGTGCAATGCAATAAAAAAGTGGAAGTTTACCCATAAACCGACACACCTATTTTCAGTAGGGGCACCTCCAATGAATATAAAATAAAAAGGTACACAGAACAATATTTTTTAGTTTTGCAGTGCCCATTTTCCACAATCTGTCACATTTCATCACTTTCCCATAAATCTCACAATCCTACTCTCCCTGCACGTTAGACATATTGTATTTTCATAAGTCCATTTTCTTTCCAGCTTTTTTTTCATTTGCTCAAGAAAAGTACACGGAAAAAAATGTTATATGAAAGGAGTACGAGTAGTTCGGTGCATATAAGCCTTCTTAGCATATTGCGTTCCACCTACATAAGCTTTTTTATGGAAGCCTCAACAAAATTAAATATCAGGAAAAAATGCTAAAAAATTTTCTCTCAACATACCTATATTCCCTTATAAAATACCATATTTAAAATTCAATTTTATTCCTTTTTTGGAAGGATATTACTTTTAGAGCGCTGTATAACCTGTTACAGTAATTTTCTGAGAAGGGATCTTTCCCTCACGGACGATTTCGTTTTTTGCATGTTTTGTGAGTGATTTTTGAAAAAAACAGACGTGAAAATATGTTTGATGGAATAAAACGGAAGGTGTCCGCACTTACTCTCGTAAACTAAAGCTAAACCTTACAAAAATTTCCCCACAACTACACTCACGGCTGTAAAAAAGCACAGGTATTTACCACAGAAAAAAAAATCCTTTCTTCTCTGTATCCTTTTTTCCCTTTACTTTGACAAAGTGAAACGATTTTTTTTCAATTCCAATTCTCGAATTCTCGAAACATTGCGAAAAAAGGAAAAGGAGGACTAAATTGAGACAGAGACAGAATATATAGTTTTTCTTCAGATTCTTTTCCCACCACCACCGCTTGCTTCTCCGTTCTTTCCAAGGTGAGATAGTCCATAAAATACACTAGACAATACCCATCTAAGATCAAAAACATGGAAAGTGCCTGTACAAGAGAAAGGTATTGTGGGAAGAAGAAGAGAGAAACTCTGAGGAAAGCGCACAGGACCATTTTTCTCATCTTTTTTTTCTTCTTTTCTGAAGATAAAAAAAGCTGTTCCCAGAACTCAGACCTGTCAGTCTGAGTTCGCATTTCATTCCTTTATAGAAAAGGCTTGACTAATGCCATGTTTTATTCTTTTTCCGCGCATTGAAATACGAAAAAAAATAAAACAGAATGATAAGTAGCAGGTCGGATGTGCCCATATACAATACGTCTTCTGTCCCTATTTTTTGGTGCTAGACGGGAATCGTAGTAAATAAATGAATTTTTTGACAGCACTCTAAGCAAAAAACGTATTGTGATGGGGAATACGAACTGCGAACAGCTTCCTTTTTATGAGTGTAATTTATTTTAAAACATGCGAAAAACTTCCAAATAACTTTGACTTATGATGATGTATCCCTTTTCAGTTACACGCATTTCGTTCGTTTTCTCATATTAATGAAGTGTGATGCGCCCGGACGTTTTCTTATTAACTTGGGATATCGAGTTTGCTCCCTATTCAGTTTCACTAGTTCAGCTGCCTAAAGGCTAACTTTTGAAGCTAAGTTTTTTGACGTCATGTACTTGTTACACAGTAAAGATAGCTCTACTCCGGTTTTCAAAAGCTGAAGTCACCGTGGCTTTATGCAAAGGCACGAAAGCTATTTAATAACTGTTACAAAACTGAAAACCTTCGAAAAGTTTTCATCAAAGACCTTAAAGAAAGGGTGAAAGTGCATAAATTGAAATAAAACTGATGGCAGAAAAGGGACAAGGAGACAACTTTTCATTATAAATCCCGTAAAATCTTTCAACTTTCTTTTTCAGCACTATACTATTGTAGACTGGGAAGGAGCAGCTCTTCCAAAAGTTGGTGAAGGGAGAAAAAGGCATTTCCAAAAAATTATAATTAGAGCACTCCAGGCTTTAAATCTTTTTTCCTAGCTGTTGGCAGTTTTACTATAGCCTTTTTGTTTTCAATTTGAGTAATGACAGTTCTTTTCCCACACACTTTTGTCACCTCACCACAAAAAAGGGAGAAAACGGTTTAGAGATGGCAGCTATAACATATGTCAGTGGTTAAATTGTGAGAGGAATAGCATTGAAAAGAGCAATCCTGAAAAATGCCAAAAGTCACATTGAATGAAAGCGCATCGAAATTAGAAAATTGCACTTTCGTCACAGTTCGCTATATAAAGCGTTAGTTAAAACGGGAGTTATATAACCAGTCCCGTTTATATAAATGGATGCGTAATATGTCACTCCTGTCACATTCTAGAATCAAAATGACTAGGAAGAGAGATGTAGTGCTTCGAGGCGTAAAATCAAATAAAAAGTTGAGCAAATACAGAACTGTTTATGTGGGCATCACATTACATATCTTCCTCTGAAAATGATCCTGCATAAAATCCTAATCCTAAGCTAAAAGTATAGCTCGAAGTGATACTTCAAACAGATTTATCATCACGTCAGCCCCACAAATTAATTGTACGGCTAATACCGTTATGCAAACCAGCCAGAGTCTAATATTTTACGTACCTGAAGCGTGATTATTTTCTCTTGTAAATCTTCCTGTGACACTGGAAACTTAAAGTGTTCGTCAAAGCATGGACGTCCCTCATTTTGGAGCACCTTCGATTCCCTCTTCTTCGAGTCCACCTCAGGAAGAAGAAATAGTCGAACGTAGGGCTCGTTAAAGCCAGACTGGTCGGCTTTAGGAACTTCCCGAGCTGCAAAAAAATTAAAGTAGTAGAGTCACAATTTATTTTAGCAGTCCAAACATTAAGCATACATTATATAAACAATGGGACCATCTACCGTCTTCAACCTTGTTACACCGCATCCCCCAGGAATATTTCCTCAAAGTTTTCAAAATTAACAGACAGATACCCTTGACGATACCCTATTTATTCCCGCTTCTATTTTTTATATCCCGTCACGAGAGACAAAATATAAGAGCGAAAAACATCAAAGTTTCAAGGCTTTCTATGCAAAACTTTCCTTTCCACGCCAACTCCACGAAGAGAAAAAGTTGTTTCACTAAATTCCATAATTATGAGGCAATCAATGCGCATTCATCCCTTTCACGAAGTTTCATTCTCCACGGTTAACAAAGTTTTCCTAAAGTAACTTTCTATGCCTATAAATGATACAATTGTTGGAGCATGAACAGAGAACAGCACACTCATAAAATTATTAACAAAGGTTAACCGTGTAGAGCGTATCATCGACACGTTAAATACTAAACATTGCTCTCACTGAGCCATCGAAAGGAGATGATGCAAGGTACAAATCCAGTAATCGCATTTCTTTTTAGACTCTCTTAGGCCGATAATCAATTTATCTTTAATAGCTCATCTCCTTTTTTGCGATGATCCAATCCATCACGGAAAATCACATTTACTTTCTATGCCTATAAATGATACAATTGTTGGAGCATGAACAGAGAACAGCACACTCATAAAATTATTAACAAAGGTTAACCGTGTAGAGCGTATCATGGACACGTTAAATACTAAACATTGCTCTCAATAAGCCATAGAAGGGAGATGATGCAAGGTACAAAATCCAGTAATCGCATTTCTTTTTAGACTCTCTTAGGCCCATAATCAATTTATCTTTAATAGCTCATCTCCTTTTTTGCGATGATCCAATCCATCACGGAAAATCACATTAGACGCTGATATAAGCTGAGAGAGATAAAATGGATGGATGGTGCTGTTATCAGTTTTTATATTGAATTTTCCCGTATTATCTACTAGATAGGATCTGGTGGTGGCTTACAATTTTGAAAAGTAGCTTTTCTCTTCGATATGGGAAGATTTTTGCTACAAAACACTATAATAGGTACGTTTGTAGACAATCTATAGAGTCTAGGACAATATGCTTTGGAAAAAAAACTTTCCTTTTTCGTTAAAACTTTGTACATTGTTATGAGCCATATTGGTGAGAGATTTCATTCACGAAGCAGAACAATTTATTATTATCGTTCGCATGCTCATTAAGACCTTTCGCTTCATGCTACCGGGAGCAACATTTAATCCAATAAGGCAACCATTCTTATATCGATGTGGTAGCTTTTCGCTACCACCAACTGCAGAGAGGCAAGATGCAGAAATCTGTAACCAGATTTTATCTGCTCACCTTCCTCTAATTGTGATATATAGGTCTTTTGGCTATGTGGCTACTATAAAGCAAATTGCTTCTTAAAGATACATATATCAGGTCAAAGCCACAAAAAATCATTTACATCCAACATCCAACATCCAATCCAAGGATAATGATAATAAAAAGAAAAGTGAAGGAAGAGGGAATGAGGGAAAGCTGAGCAGCCTCCACGCTTTCGTCCTTGGCAGAGAAAACACCAACAGCCAACGCCAAGTACAGGAGAAGGATGACAGAAAGTAAAAATCACCTTTTAAAAGCCTGACAAGGTCAAAGAAAAAAGAGATCAAGCAGTGCGACAGTGGAGCTAAACTCTCAGGAAAGAATTCTCATATTTTGGCTGATGTAATTCCTCCAAAACCGAGAGACAATATTGATCAATCAGGTACATATATAAGTGGCGAATAAGGATTACAGATGAGCACTTCCTCCCTCCATCGACCAACTTCTGACTAGTTTGAAAAGCTAAGTATTAGGCATGTCAACGATATTTCGACACCGATTTTGTTCTGCTCGTGTAGATTTTGCTGAACTGCTCGCCTAACTACTCAAATGCGCGTTACCTAAAAAAAATCCCGTTCCTCAACTCATATTGAAATTATCTCCCTCATTACTATCTAATTTTGACACCGATTTTGTTCTGCTCGTGTAGATTTTGCTGAACTGCTCGCCTAACTACTCAAATGCGAGTTACCTAAAAAAAATCCCGTTCCTCAACTCATATTGAAATTATCTCCCTCATTACTATCTAATTTGCAATTCCGTGCCCCTTAACTTATATAATAAATTTCCCAAGGGGTTCCTGCGAAGTAGGTACGTGCGTTACGAAACTCGCTAATTTATAAATGAGAGGGGATCATTCATACGACCTTCTGCAAATGATGGGAAGGTCCACTTGTACATTAAACGGGGATAGCAGAATCTTTCAAAGTTTTTTTTCCCTTGCGAAATACATACGTTATGCATGTCATATAGTCTTTTCTGGTTGATTAGTGAAACAATGAAAAGGAGCTAGGTACATGTTCTGGATACGCGTGACTTAATAAAAAGGACCCTATACATTTCCCTTTTCTCTAATAAGGACTAAGGTAGATTAATTGGGAGAAGAAAAAAAATGAGGGTAGAAGTAGTAGAGCTTCCATAATGGAGGAAAGTACTGGAGAAAGCTGGAAATATGGGGAAAACTTACACGTAGTGAAAGCTCCCTCGAAAAAGAAAAAGGAGGACGGGGTAGCCGAGTAGCAGAAGCACGGATGAACTTTATTTCTTATTGCTCCCCTTTGGCTCTTAAATAATAATAAGCTCCATATTCTTTTCGGTGAATTCCGCTTGCATCAGCAACTGCACTTCTTTAGAAAATGGGCAGCTCCATTCCAATTAAGAGATTTTCCGGCTAAGTGTGATTGTACAACGTGTGAAAGGACTTGTAATGAACAGGTAAAAATGAAATTGAGCACTTCCCTACAAAAAGATGTATTTTATAGAGAGGCTTCCCCGAAACGCGACCAAATATAGGACTATTTTTCTTTATAGAATTGGCAGTGGCGCAGTTACTGGCAGGAAAATTGATTTTTATTTTTGCTATTTTCACATACAAACTCTTTAGCAGCCTGTTTCTTTTTTTATCAAACTGTTGCAGATTATTTCAATCCTTTTATTGCGATCACTTTTTTGTGGGAAAGTGCACTTGATCATTATTTTTCTCCTAGCGCAGTACTTCGCAACTTCGCCTCAAGCAGTGATGCTCTCTCACTTCAGTTTCAGAATATAGCGAGCAGTCACTTTATTTTCGCAATGCTATACACTATTTATTTTTCCTCATGCCCGCAATTTCGGTTTTACGATGAGCTAAGTGAAATCATTTTTTGAAAGGGTTGGGCCATTGCTACCATTCGAAAATTGGAAATAGTAGCAAAATAGGAACTACACCAAAAGCAAATAGTAGACTTTTTTTGTCTCAGAGGCCCAAAAAAAAGCCAGAAAGGCTTTTAAAAAGCTTTCTCCTTTTATTTACACTGCCCAAAAAAAGACGAAGCGTAACTGCTCTTCACCATTCACGCTCAAGTTGAATTTAATAAGCAATCAGATTCACGTCCCCAGTTACCTGGCTTCCTGGGGAGTGGGGAGCGTCTCAGCAAACTTGCAGCGCAATATTAAATTGAGTTGGTCTGCTATCGTAACCTTGTCTGGTGTGTACTTCTGCAGAACACGTATGACTTGGCCTGGTAATTCGATGATGATGTCAGAAGTACGGCGAAAGCAGATGTAAAGTGCATTCACTTACCTCTACTCGGAAAATTAGTCCTAATTGCAAGTAGAAATTTACTCGAAGCTACAATGCAAACTTCCTTTCGTAAAAAGGTAATGGTAAAGGTAAAACACGATTTACCTACATTTTTTTCGAAATTGATGAAACTGAGGGAAGGTCATGTCATGGATGCGCTATGGCTTCATATACAAGCATATTCACTGAAAGTCTTCAGATTAGAGCAAAATTTAAAGCTAATTGAGCCACTACATATTTAGCTGAGTGTCTGTAATTATGTTGTAGTGCAAAAATATGAAGGATTCTCTAAATGAGCCGAGGAGTAGTAATGATAATTGCCATTTGTGAAAACTGCAAATGAGCAGCATTTCATTTTAAGCGGGATCAAAGGAAAAACGAGTTGATAAGGTAGTAAACCTGAATTTTAGATAAACAGTTGTACTCAGTTCTTCAAGTTTCTAAGCCCTTTTAGTAGAGAACTTTTATGCATTTGCATGAATTAACCGTTCTCGGAATTTCTGGGGTACTGGAACATCCCACCGTTAATAACGGGAGCTGTGATTAGATCTGTTGATCATAAACAAGGCTGCCTAAAAAGTTTTCAAAGAGGAGGGGAAATCCAGTTAGAGAGAGTTTATAAATAGCGACAAGAGATATGATAATAAATTCGGGTTAGAGTGATACTGAAGTTGAAGTCGGAGCTTGTGCGCCCCTCCAGGAATAGATGTACTAGACCTAGTTTCAGCTAGACTCCAGAAAGACGCTTTGGAAAATTCAGAGAGTGCGAGAAGTTCTGAAGAACGAGCATATATGTATTTTATAGTATTCGCTGGAGAATCGGATTGAAATTGGAGGGGTATCTTTAAACAGCCCCCTCTTGGAAAATGAATTGAAGGGCTTTGCAAATTTGGCGAGATGGAAAGTCCACACGGAAAGCATTGAGTGGCTTTTCTAGGTACTATATATACGCTGCACTTGAATAGAAAAATCTGAGTCTCAGCTCGTATTACTATGTTTATAACGGAAATAATAAAAATGGACTTTAAGAAGAGGAAAAGTAGTTTGTTTTCATTTTCATCTTCTCCAAGTCCAGTGTCACTTTCTGTAGTACGTACCTTCAATCACATGGACATGAAGATCGGATTTGTCCAAATCGTATTTGATTCCAAAGTGAAGCCTTCCCAGTGGAATATTGTGGTGAGCATTGTAGATAAGCACGTCAGGGTCTTCCGGAGCATTCTTGTTGTTTCCAGGAGAGCGATACCCACTGGGCTGCTTACTAGCGTCCAAGAAAATACAAATGTTCTGCTTCTGGTACAAGTCTAGCTGGAGAGTTCCCAGAGAAGGGGAAAGTGGACCTGTAGCAGGACCAGAAGAACCCTGTCCGTCAGCTGAGTGTTGCGGCGGAGATTTCGGGCCAGGGCTCATTGGCGGAATTAGTAATGGAGAGAGACATCGAGATGCTCGTCTGAGAAAAAAAAATAGCGCTATAAATTAAACCAGCGGCGGAACGGTACCTGATTTTCCGCAAAAATAAACGAATGAGGAACTTGCTTTCAGAAAGGAAAATTAGGACGGAGAAATATTACTCTCAGTTCCTCCGTTTTCCTCCAGACTAATTTTATTTCCAGTATATCACAGCTTCCCTACCTAATTTTCTTAATAGGAGACTACAGGCAATAATCGTGAAGGCTTGAAGAGTTTGCAAATCTCCTTTGAAGGAACTTAGTTCGAGGAAAATTAATTTGCCTAATTTCTTTTTCCGGCCATTCCCCTTTTAAGAAAAGTAGGTGGGTAGATACTTATAGCTGGCTGCTGGCAAAATTTTAGACGATGACGATACTCAAGAAGATGAAGCGTAAATAAGCTAAAGTGCAATCCTTGATAAAAGTTATCATTCTAAAATGGCTAAATAAGCTCTCACGATATTAAAAAATATATACCTATATTATCCTTCAAAACGACCTTTCGTTCAATGTCCGCCCTTTCCAATTCGGATAAGGGGCTATGGCTGTACAAGACATAAAACCCATTTCTCAAAAAGATCCTCAAGCGGGGCTTAACATGATCACCACTAAAATTAGACTTTTTTTATGTCTGCTCACCAAGCCCAACTCTTTAAGTCTTCTGCTTTATCTTATCTTCCTTCAAGACATCCTCTTTTTTAACTTCCGCGTAGCCCATTAATAATACGGACATTCTCGGTGAGATTTTCATATGTCTACAAATGTATCATGTCCCTCGTATAAAATGCTTTATTTTTTGTATGGCGAATGCCGCAGATGTCATCAAGGACTATGTCATTCCAAAGCGAAAGGCTTAAATTTAAGCTCGATTAACTTTCAATGAATTTCTCATCCAAGTTCAATCACGACAGCAGGCAGCAGCTTCCAAAAAATTCCAGCCAGAAGAAGTACGTGTATTTTAGCCATTATCCAATTTTAGAGAAAAGATAAGTCCCCCGGTTCAAGATTACATCTCGGAATAATGGTTTTACTTAAGAAAAAAACGCCTACTTTCTCTCAGTCTGAACAAGGATATAGATGGAAAGCTGAGCTGCAAGAGGATTTTTTTTCTTGGTGAAAGCTGTACTATTGGTATAATATCGTGCACTTTAAATATTTTAGTTTGTTTCATCCAACTCAAATTTTTATAACGAAATCCCTCCTGCAGTGGCATAACAGACATGCACGTAATGAGCACAGGTCGTGCACAATAACGTCCCACAAGAAGAATTGCCAGAGAAGGCTCTGATTTTTTACTTTGAAACGTGAGACCCTGCAGATTTCTGTGAGCTGGCAGCAGGTCAAACGACACATCCCGGGAATATCTCCATCATCAGTGCCGCTGCTGTTTCGGAGTATTTACTGTTTTCTCTATTATAATTAAAAACGCTGGAAGTTGTTGTTGTTGTTTATTCTCGGGAAATGCTTCAGTTTTTGTACCGCACACTTAATCAGTTTATATAACATCCTGTGACGTGTGGGCACATGTAGCTACGTCAATACCAGTACCAGTACCAGTGGGCGAAATAGATATACTTTCCCTGAAAAGATGGGAAATCTCGGGAGCATCTTATAAAACAATTTTTTCCTTATCACAGGAAATGGAGAAATTCTAACCTTGGCTTTCCCTCTTCATCATCTTCACGGTTTCCTTTGATAAAATAACATCAACCAATGTTCATGTTTACAGAAAGTAATTATATTGCCAGGTTCCGCTTCTCATTATTGCGGTACAAAAAGCTCCCAGTAATAAACTGCCTTATTGATAGATACACAGTCAGTACAAAAAGCAGGACGCAGTTTTCAGTATACCTAAATGCACATATAAAGAAATAGGAGGAACTGCAGAGAAAAGTAACACAAGTTTTGGCCCACGGGTAACCAAAAATTTGCGAACTCGCAGTTTTCCATTGAAGCACTGCACTCATTTTTTACTTTGTATTATGCTTTTAATAATTTCACGGAAAAAGTCTCAGTTTTCTTTGTGACTACCTTTCTGCTTCTTTATATACTTTTTTCTACATTCATTTGATTCTCTTTCATGTGCAGTGGTCCTCCTGAGTTCATTTCCTTTTTGGGAGCTCTCCGTCCAATACAAAACTTTTTTTAACATGGCAGCCTTTAACCAATAGCAAAGTCAAGTAAATGGCATAACTAATAATTTTGTCAATAGCAAAATACCAATACATACCAAAAACTTTTCTTTTGTTTCAGGTTCTAGTCGATTCCCAAAACTTTTTGCTAAAATAGGTACATTCCCAGCTCTTCTCAATATTATTGAGAGCACTCTATTTCGATCGTTCAGCTGGATACTTTTATTTACGCATTTAGAGAATTAGCACCTCTAAAATATTTTTTATTGTCGCAGTTAATGTGGCGGGTTAAGTTAACCTAATCGCATATTGGCCATACTGACTGACATTTCATGAGCTTTCTTGGAAACGTGTCTGCGGTAATGACACGTACAGTAATTTATTTTGCAGTTTGCGGTTTTGCAAGAGCACCGCGTGGGCACTTTTCCCTCGATTGCAGTGTCAACATGAGAATTTACTCCGCTTCAAAACTGTCTGCAGACAGAGACCAAAATTATTATATACTTTCTACGAAGACAATAAAAAACCAGCAGAATATAAAGTAATTCAGTGCACTATTACTGTCGGTGATGTACTCGGGAATACCTACTCTGAAAACTAATTATGTACGTGAGCATTAGTAGCGCAGACTTTTTTTTTGCAAAATGGGGATGGCGATGGCGGCGGTAGTATGCATGACTCGTCGAGAACAACAGTTTGCGCTTCAAACATAAACTCACAATCTGTTTGTTGTGCTTTTCCCTTTGGAAAAGAACATCGAAATTGGTACCACGGCCATTTTATTTTTAGTTATTTAATGGACCAAGAGAAAATCCAGTTGGAGGGTGCACACACATCACAGACATAGAGCAATAAATGTGCATTTATGGAGCAACAATATGGGATGCCAGTATGGAGCCATTTCAAAAGAACAATCTGTTCTTAAATCTCACGTGTACTAGCTAAAACCCAGGCCTACAGTTTTTTTTATACATCCCAGCGAAAATTCCATTTTCCATGATGATGCGAAACCTTAATTAGAAAACAGTATGAAACCAAGATCAAAGGAAAACTTGGGAGATATGGCTGGGATGCTATATATGTAATAACGGCCCGATTGAATGCTGAAATGTAACAACATCCACACTGCACGCTATCCAACCGCAGCGCTACACAAAACGCTCACGTCCATCCCTTTCCATGACAAGAGGTTTTTTTTAAAAAAAAACTATCAATTACGCTACAATGAAGAGAGCTGTGGCTGAGAGATGACCGTAAAATAGAAGATCGCAAGTACACACTCGACTAAATTAACCGAAAATTGTTTTTTTTGTTATCATCGCATCGTATATCGTACCCAATTCATAAAAAACAGGGTCAGCTTATAATAGCAAGTAAAATATTTTTTCATTAATGGAGTTGGGGAGAGCTGAGAGCTTGCAAAAAAATATCATCATCCTTTTGAAAAAGAAAAAAGAGGTTAACTAATGTATATGCAAATTTTTTGCGAAAAACGTTGATGATATTTATATCAAAGTTATTTAGCAGCTAGTCTTGACATGGCATGTGACGTGTGCGTCATCATTTCATGGCGGGGAGGAGAGAGACACAGCATGATTGCGATTTATTTTCAAAATTTTATACTTTACCTGACACACAGACTGTTAGCTGACATCGGTTTGTATGGAATTGTTCCACTACTGCCTGCATCCACGCTTAGACTTGATGGCGANTACCTGACACACAGACTGTTAGCTGACATCGGTTTGTATGGAATTGTTCCACTACTGCCTGCATCCACGCTTAGACTTGATGGCGAATGAGACTCGGCTTGAGGCGATGTTCCCAAGTATGGAGAGGATGAAGGTGATCCGCTTCGACTGATTTCCAAGGATGCTGCTCGGTTCTTTAAAAGAGAAATGAAAATGATCATATTTTTAAACAGAATGCGGACGTTGAGGCGAAATCTATACTTAAAAAAAGAAGAAAAAAAACTGTTAAAAAGCCGTAGCGTTTCTCCATTGCATAACTTTCTCCATAAAAAGAAATTCTTGGAGGGAATGGACTATACCTCCCGTAAACTATTATTCACGTTGCTCGCAAAGCGTACATGACGGCACATTGCAAATACATCCCTTTGCAATAGCAGCTAAATCAATATTTAAAGAAACCTTTTTTATCTAATGTCACATTGAGGCAGAGAATGTTCTTCAATGCACGAATTAGAATTTTTTGGGACAGAGCTAAAATACACTTAACCTTGAACCCAAAAAATATATACCCAAATTGAATTACAATCAATTCATCTTTTCTACCATAGATATAATCAATTTTTTTCTATTTCTTCCATTGTTACAAAAATCTTTCCTGAGTAATTGCAGTACGTGACTGGAGAATTGGAACAGACAGGAGTGGAAAGGAAACTTTCCAATATTCCAATAAAGTATGGAAATTTGTCCATGTGCATCCGCTTAAATGGGTGATCGCATTTCCCACCGCACCGACACTCCCAACCCGTACAAAATCATTTTTAAAAAAAGCAGCAGCATCTGTTACACTTTGACTTTTTTTCCTCAACCGTAATTCCTCTGCATTTTTAAGTTCTCTCTTCAGCGTAAATAAAAATGAGTATCTTTTCGTCATAATATTTTTTTTTCTCTGCATGTCAGAGAGTATCCAAAAAAGGGATGAAAAGAGACCATATACGAGCTCTGCATGTGTGTCTAGGTTGCATGCAGAGAAACTTTATTCGTTCCACGCTACCTCAATTTTTTTTTCTGTATTCCACTCGCAAAAATGGAAATGAAACGGGGAAAGGAAAAAAAAGCTCTCGCTTTCACTCTCAATTTTTTTTTTGCTTTTTCTCCCTAAAAATATAGTGAGTAAGTTAAGCAGAAAAAATAGCAGGAATATGAGACACATTTTATTGATTTCTTTTTTTTCTCGCTAGTTACTTTGCCCAAGTTTGAACCTGTACATCTAACTTATTGTGAATCTAGACATCTAGAGACTCTTTTAGTCTCCTTTTTTCTTATAGTAGCTTTAGCTTTTACACAAATATGAGGTATATAAACTCTTAGAACTGTGGCATATTATTCGCGAATAACTTTTGTATTTGGAGCAGCAGCCCAAACTATTACTTTTTTTGGTTGCTCCAAAGAAAAAAAAAGAAAAAAAGACAGGAATAGTGTTTGCTCTCTCTTTCTCTTTTTTTTCTCTGTAGGACACACAGGATATAAAAACAATTCGCAATATTGCCACTACACACTATCCCTTTCTTCTTTTTTTCTGGTTGTGCTCGTGCTCACCAAACCAGAAAATAACTGTGAGAATATCACTTCCCCACTCATTCCATTCGACAATACTTCAGCTTCAGAGCTCAGATTTTATGCTGTAATAATAATAGACCGAGAACGAGAAGAAGACGAAAAAAAAATAACTGTTGCTGTTTCCTCTCTTCAACTCCAGTTCCAGCCATTTTCCAGTCTAGTCTTCCAGGGTGAAGTACTAGTAATAGCGGAATATATGGTGAAGGAAGTGGGCAATAACGAGACTCTTTTATTTCAGCTCACGCACACTCTCCCCACTCCACTTATTCTAGCGAACTAGAAATGTAGTTTTCATAGGAAGAGATAAGAACACACCGAAAAACTATTACACTATTCTGAGAGCAGAAAAGGAGCAGAAAAATAGAGAGTGAAAAAAACGAGTATCATCACCGTTTTCTCCCAGTCAAGTACTTAGCAACCTGTTGCCCCAGCTATGGCAATTCACTCTTCAGAGCCCATTTGGGAGTTTTATACTGAGACTGGGTGGAAAATGAAATAACCTAAAGCAGGGAAGCTCTTATAGTCAGTCCTTCCCATTACATTTGTCTTTATTAGTTTACTCTGGTCAACATTTTATCCCTGAACATGTTTGTTGATAATCCATTTCCCGACACTGACTATATGCCTAGCTATAAAAAAGGAAAGGAAAAAGCAGTTGAAAAAAAATTGTGGAAATGAGTGTCAATACGGTTTTCCCCATTATCCAGTTTTTTTCTCCTTCATATATAAATGGACTAGTATAGATTTTTTTCTTTCCACTCCTCACAGGGAAGGAAAAGTCGGGAATTATTGTAGTGTTGTCGTTGTCACATTGTCACATGTACGCTACATGTAATGTACTTAAGTTTAATGGGAGCAGTAATGACTGCTTATTATTCATTCTGCGCAGTAAGTCCATATTGTCTTCCTTCCCTTTTTCTCTCCAAACTTTATGTCTACGACGAGGAAAAATAAAGTTTTTTTGTACTTTGCCAACTAGCAGAAGGAAAATCAGCACCAAGTGGCAAGTGAAAGTCATTCCCGTCACTCAACAAATGAGTCAAGTGTGAGGAGAAAAGAGGAGCACCGAAGTTAACAAGTTACAACTTTTGCCACTCAACAGCATAAAAAATATATACCTATCTGAGAAAGGAAAGAAGGACTATTATCATTGCATACACCCTGTATAAAAAAGTTCTGTACTCGCTCTAGCAAAAGTGCAATATATAGTGATGACTATATGCCAATCCAATTAATCCGTTTTTTATATTTTCTATGATGATTTGATTACTGCTATGTAGGTATTATTATTCACCATCACCCTGCAAAGAAGAATGTTTTTTTCTAGAGGACGTAGAAATTTCCGGAATTTGTTCCGTCTATACTATTCTTTCCGCTTTTGGGTGACAACCAATTATTCGACCTTGTTTTCAATAGGGAAGAGAAAAAATAATTGCAATTATATTTTAGCACAGAGTATGAGCATGCTCCGAAGCTTATTGGGAGACGGGAGAGGGGAGAAGTAGAAGGTAAGAAGAATACACAAAAGCCATCTGCACTGCTAACTGGAAAACCTTGATAATGGTTAGTAATTCCCTATTGAGGCAATGGAGATTATCTGAGGTCAAAAACTGGTTCGTTTTGCCAGCAAAACATGTTACGTACCTATTCAATTTAATTTTTGCAGGTGAGCACGTTCTCGATGAAAGAGTGGCTAATGAGAGGCGGAATAATTGAAGTCGCTGGCTTTCAGCTAGTTTTCGGTAATGTCTAGGCGTAAATGTAAACAGACTCGTTTTACACTATTTTTCCGAGGATCAGTATGCCCTGCTTTTCAATAGGTAACTTATTGCAATAAAAAAGAAAATAAATGTAAGACAAATAAATT
>JAHZND010001521.1:0-23220 GCA_027744115.1 Acrocyrtus sp. NNG-2020 | reverse complement strand
CCACTACCCATTAAAACTCATTTGTCTTTGGTAGCACTTCCCCAAAAATACGGAAGCGGTAATGAAAATGATCTCTTCACTCACTCATCGTATTATCATTACACTACCGAATGACAGACCCGATCAAAACCAAACGTCATTACCGAAAGTGTAGTGGGGTTTCCTCTAATGTGACAAACAAAATTTCAGTGACCACAACCCATATCAGCATCAGCATTGTCGCCCCCACACAACGTTCTCTCCTTCCTTTCACTGAATACGAGCCAGATGATATTTTGTGTGAACTGATCTATTGGCCTCTGTGTGTGTTCCGATACAGCTCTCGTGTAACATGACCATGAACTCAGTACACATCTCGTAACCATTACAAGACCATTTTCAACCTTTTTTTGTAGCACTACAAACAACCAAAAATTACTACGCACATTGGTTCAGAAAGCCATAACTTAAATTTGATCTCTCATATAGAGTCCACATATCTGACGCTATATACCTCCGTTGCCGTGAGCAGTGCAGCATGTCTACACTTTTTGGAGTGAAAGTGCAATCGTGTGACATACGGCACGACATGCACTCTTTCATAAAGGAAAAAGTCAGGCAGCCATTCTCTAGTTAACAAAAAAAAATCTCCAGCCGTAAAAATGGACTTCCCTCTATCCTTCCATAAATGCATTAGCACTAAAGCCATATACTTTCCGAAAGGAGAGGAAGAAGAGAGGGAGAGGGTAGATGAGATTACCACTTCCATCACCGTCACCACTACCACCGCCGCCACTGCCATATCACACTGGAATAAAAGAGAAGTCCGGAATTTACCAGGGCATTGGATTGGACTCCACGTACAAAAAAAGGAAAAAAAAGAGAATGCTAAAATAAAAACTTTTCGGGTTTTGGATGGCATCCTGGTGCGTGTACTGTGCGGGAGGATCAAATTACATTACATCACATTAAATTACTCTGCTGCACTATAATATCCCAGTAAATATATTGTAATGTGATGATATCGTATCTTTTCCGCTGTTGCTTTTTTCACAACAAGCTTTTTGACTTTTTTTTTCACCCAGACACACTCTAGTCGCACACACCAAACATAAACTCCCGAGGATATATCTGGAGAAAAAGGAGAGAGAGAAAAAAAAGAAACAGAAAAAAATGATCCAGACCAAACCCTCCTGATCATCATGCTCAACTTTCGCTTTCACTTTCAGTATACAATTACACTTCCGTTTTTTTCTTATATATTTTTTAAAAATATATTTAGCTTTTCTGGCAGTATTTTGTATTTAGCGGTGTAGAAAAAGGGACGCTGGATGGCTGGAATATAGGAGAGACATATGGATGCATTTAGAGGTCAGATCTGATAGTGGTAAAATTTCGTCCATCCCAATTCCATCAGGGGACTGAGAGAGGGAAAATCGAGCTGATGAAAAATTGACTGCCAAACTCCCACTCTCCGCCGCGTCGTATGTCTCCTCTTTCTTCTTCCGTCTGTCTTTCATTTCATCTATTAGATTAAAGAGGAAAACTGGAGAGGGAAGGAGAAGGAGATGAGGCAAAAGTCGGGTATTATGAGGTGGCATGCATCCCTCTATTTTTAATATTATTGTTGGCTAGAAAGCAAGTCAAAAAGTCAGCGTGTCCGTATAACAACCTCTTTTTAGTGTATATGCTGATGGATCAATGGCTAAATGGATGAATACATGAATACTCATAAATAAACAGTATAGGAGAGTGCTCATGTTTTCACAACGAGACCAAAAGGTGAACAATTTTTTTTACACAGAAAAATGACAATGACAACATGGGACGCATACAAAGAGACACATTTTTTCGAAAAAAAAGGACTGCAACAGCACTGCCCATTCCATTATGGGAATGGTTATGGTTTTCTGGACCTTGTCCATAGGCATTACCGAAGATGAAATGGAAGTCCTTCCTTCGCCATTTTTTGTGCATTAAAGATTCACCCTTAGTTGCCCACGTTGTCGTTTCCAGGAGAAGGACAGAAACAGATCACATCACTTTTCCCCTGAATGGTATTGCCACGCCATGCCACATGGATATATTTTGGATGGGTGATCTTGTATCTCCTCCTGTCTTTCCTGTTTTGTTTTGAGGATTAGTAATCATGGTTGCAGATGGACACTATACTGGGCTGGACAGCACTCGCTGGAAGTAAGTGCATGGAAAAAAGTCACAGTCCAAAAAAAAGTCTCTTTTCTGAAGTCGTTCATGTACTTGGTTATTGATATTGCTTGAAGCAAAAAAAATAGGAGAAAAAGGGAGACGCACATTGGAAAAAAGAGAGAAAGAGGGTGAAATAGAAAAATCCGTCGGTATTCCTTCCAAGTCGAAAACAACAAGGGAGTATTTTTACATTACTTGTGATTCCAAAGAGAATCCTTAAGACGTTCATGTACAATTTTTTTTCTTTGGAGGAGGGAAAAACCGGTCAGCTTTAGGGGATTCTCCGGTCGGCTGCTGCTAGGAGTGTGGGTGTTGTTGTCCAAAATGGACTTTGGGGTGTTTAGCGAAGCTGGAACTGATGTTGATGATGATGTGATAGTGTAAAAGGTAGTAGTGGCAATAGCCATTAGAGAGAAAACATCCTCAACAATGACAAAAACAGTCAATAAGTTAAGCTGAGAAAATGTGGTTTGGTAACGGACGTATAATAGAACAACTGCGATTGTTATAGAGCATAGAAGTAGCGCACTAAAGTTTAAATTACATTATTTCTTGGAGGTGTATTTTCTCCTTTCTTTGTTCGGTAAGAGATTAGTTCGAAAAAAGCAAAGGAGATGAGTTAAGGAGGAAAAATACAGCATTTTCTGTCTGACCAAGTTTTGTATTTTTGAGATCGTTTTGCTCAAACGGTTATTTTTTTGTAACTTGAAAGAGCTTTTTTTTGATCATGTGAGAAGACGGGAGTGCGTAGTAGTGCAAAAATGTGTTTGTTGAAAAATCCCTTTTTAAAATTTAATTTTGTGAAATATCCATAAACCTGATTGCCTGGAATTGAATAGAGAAGCAATACGCCCCGGATGTTTTGTTCCAGAAGCAAAGTAGAAAATGATGAGGTCACGTAATGCCCCTCTCAGCTTCCACACATCAGCGTATCCATTTTCCGTAACAAGATGAAAATGAAGACATCGCTTAGAAGAAGTGACAGCACACCATCAAAATGAAATTGGTTGGGAGAATGTTATGTCACGTCCATAATGGAATTGGGAGTATACTCGGTACAACTACACTCAGTTCAGAATGGAATAATAGATAAGGTTGGAAAGGGGAAATACATTTTTGATCGAAAAAATAGAAATCAATTTATCTCTATCACGTCAAGTAATCATCTAATGACAAGTTCTCTTTTGCAGAGATGGCTCAACGGCATCAATGCAAACTGTACAGTGTATCTTCATCATTGTATTCCTGCAACAACGGCAACTCCTATATTTGGAGCAACCATTACATATATCAAAGCATGGACGTCTAGAAGCTGCTTAACTATCTAACCTATTTTATAATATAATTTACAATTAAAATTATTTTAAGGGCGTTGAAGCCTCCAAAAACCTGAGCTTTTTAGCTATGTGGCCCGAAGCATAATTAATGCTTGATTAGCTGGGAATGAAACCCTGATGCGTAGAAAGTACGAAAGTATACAAGATAGCTCAAAGTTCATCTTCAGAGCAGTTACAATTAGGCAGAGTGTCTCCAGTTTGCAACTGAAGTAGATTCTGAGCAAACGGTTTCTAAACCATAGCCTTCCAAACAAATGTTCTCTAACCAAAACTGAATTGAATTGTAATCGATTTTACTGCAGATAATTTAGTTTCGTTAACATACACAGTTATGATTTCCAGCAGCATCTACAACTAAAATTTAGCTTACTGGCATTACATAATTTAAACAGTAGGTGAAATAATAAGTGTACGCAAACAATAAAGCAATTGTCAGTATTATTATTACTGAAGAAGTATGACGAGATATGTAAGATAACAAAAGTTGATATAGTTTGTGTGCATTTCTGCATCGATTTATGTTTCTGCAGTAATTGTGTGATGGGTGGGAACATTAAGCACTGGAAAAGTCTGCGAGTGTTTCCAGACTTTTTTTCCTTCTTATTCTTAAAGATTCCTTCTTTTATCTTTTGTTGAAAACAGAAGGGGAGAAAAATAGCAGAGTGCTAGGCCTATCTGAAGCGTCTAAAATATAAAAGGATATAAAAACTGAAGGGAGGAAAAAAGGGAGAAAAGCCAAGAAAAAACACTTTATGCAGCTGGCTAACTACATGTGTATTGTATTACAGTTGGGAAGAAAGTCATCATTTTTTTTCTATAAAATGTACAACCCTGCCTTGCAAAGCCCACACCACGCATCCCCAAAGAGAACAAAAAAAACCAGCCCTTGCTCTTACTCCATTCACCAACGGAAAGAAAAAGATTTTAGCGGGGAGAAAGCGAGCAGCTTTCAAACCTCTCGAGAAAGATATACTTTTCAAGAGTCCACTCGTTCCCTCTTCACATCCACACGGTTCCTTCTCATAACTGAAATAGTTAACTAAAATGGGGAAGGAAACTTGGAAAAGAGATAAAGAAACTTCTTAACGTAATACCCACCCTTATCCAGTCCCACCGCGCACTCCACTGCAAGGAAGTGAGGAAAAGGGAGTGAAATGAGTGCTGGAAAAACAGTTGTAATAACAATATTAGTTATACTTAAAAATGAAGAAAAGGGATGAAGTGTGTTTACTTACTCTGCAAAAATTTTATTTTCATTTCGGATTATTTTTCTAGTCCCACTTTCCTTCACGTGAATTGCAGCAGCTATTCATCCTCTTATACATTTTCCTCTCTAACTTATAAGTCAACCGTAAAAATCTTCTGATTTTGATAAGAAGACAGAGTTTAAACTTCCTCCCGACGACGACAATAATGACAATGGTGTGATTGTGCTGGGCCGTAAAAATAGTTGTCATCTTTTTTTGGAATACTTTTTTTTTCTCGGATTCTTTCTTGGGCAAAGCCAAAATCGCGATTTTGTATTTTCTCTCGAGCAAGCAAAAAAGCTTATTTTGGTGGGAAGTAATCTATTACTTTGAGACTGTGTTTTCACAGCAATTCTTCTTTCAATTTCGTAGAAAATCTCTCTCCTTTCCGCCACTTAGTTCCATTTTCCCTTTCCAGAAGATTAAGATGATGGCTGTCAGCACGGTGGCCTGACCACCACGACCAGCAACTCCATCACCCATCAAAAATATATCTACTGTGCCTTTTTCCCCTAACCAAAAGTCACTACGCCATATTGGTCTGAGTTGAATGATAGGGATGATTGTATGAAGAAAGTCAGCGTTTTTTTTTGCAAACTTTTAGCTTAGCTCCAATGTAAAAGTTAAACTGTTTACATACATACATGCAATCCCATTTATATAATCACCGACACACCCACCACATAACCATCGAAAGAAAATTTAAAGAAAATTTCAGGACTCCAGTGGTACGTGCTGAACGAGCTGGGTGTAAATGGTGACGAATGGTGATGGTGAGCTGAGAAAGAAAGACAGAGATGAGAATGTGGTTTTTCCACCACACCACCACTACCACCTCATCTCCTCGTCACAATTACAATTGCCTTGTATTTTTCTTGCAATTTCAGCCTTTTTCCGACTCTTCTTGAAAACGTATAATGTACGTTCAGATAAAAGTGTGTCCCAAGGGTCTAAGTCCAATTCCATGTTTGAGGGAAGTACACACTCGAAAAACCTTCTGCTCTTGTTACATCAACATCCTGATGATCATCATTGTACCAAAATGATTATTGTATGAGCTCCTACTACTCACTCAACTTAGGCTAGGAACTGCTCCTCCTATTTGTACTTCTTCCTACAACTTCATTCATACGTAATCTGTGACTAGGAAAAATATAAGTTCACAAGTCTTTACGTCTTTCCTTAAAAAACTTCCCTCTACTAGTACGTTTAGCATGACAGTAGTTCCTGAAGAAAAGAAGATTTTGATCTTGTCTCGACTTTTTCCCTTTTCCACGTTTGCTTGCTTACGTATGAAGGAATTAACTAAGTGCACCAACATGTATTTACTCTTCCTTCACAAAAAGAGGAAAATACCTTTCTCAAGATATTTTTTTTCTGTGGCCATTATATTCTAGGAAAAAAATCGCAAGGAAAAACAGTGAGTAGAAAAGATTCATTCAGTAAATAAGTACTAAATGTACTAAGAAAAGTGGAGAAAGCAGCAAGAATTTTTTTTTGCTCTTCCTTTCACTCGGACTTTTTTCCTACTTTCCAGAGGCAATCCGAGAAAAACGGGGAAACAAGTCAAGTAAAAACTAGGAAGAAATACGTGTACGCAGGGAAGCGAAAGAAAGTACGCACTTCATATTACATCAGAGAGGACCACAACTTTTTTTTCAAAATATATATAAATGGGATAAATGCATGCATTTTAAATGTGGAAACAAGCGATATTTAATAGAAACAGAGAAGAGTTGAACGCCAGAGACGCTCAATGATACTTTATCCCTTCATAAACTTTTCAGACATTTTCCCCCATCACTCCCCCTGCTTCTCTCTTCGGTCTCCACCACTTCCTCCTTCTATTCATAGCGATGTAGAACGCTTTCCCCAGCATATCTGAATGGCACGGCTTTTGCTTTTGTATTTTGATAATAAAAAAAGAAGCAGAACTAAACTCCTTTGCCGTGGTTGTACGTGCGTGCGTGCATTATGTATAGCGTATTTTTTAAAGAAAAAAAGCTGCTGGGGTTGTTGTTTCTCCTTCCCTGCTTTCCCTTCTTTGGTGAAGATGGCTAAAGGCATTTCTAATCTGTTGTAATGTAGTAATGTAATGCGAATGTGATTTCGCTGAGATGCTTGTTACTCATCTAGTGGGCTGGTTTTCCTCAAAGAAAATCCTTTTTTCCTGTTATGCTGGCAGAGTAAATACAGCTGAGGAGGGAAATGGACTTTTTTTAAAGGGTGAAATAGACGGAGCAGTTTTCTAAGGATGCAGTTGAGTATAAAATTTTTGTGCGTTTATTTTTAAAACTGATACAACTGAGTGGACGAAGAAATTGTGATGTCTTGAAAGAATTTTCTCCTCGCAAGATTGGGAAGCTGGTATAATGGGGTATGTTTACTCTGCACAAAAAGCATTATACACTTGGATGAGTAGATGTGGCCAAGATGCTGTAAAGTAGATGGAGAAAAAAGGGTTTGTGAGTAGATTTATTTCTTTATTCTGTATTACAGGGTTGGAGGATATGACGCTTTGTTGGATAATTTTGTATAATAAATATATCTAGATAGGGAGGAGAAGCCCACTTTCATCTCACTTGAACCGAAAAAAGGACACGGAGCTGTGGAACGTCCGTAAAAATCATTTCGCTGTAAGGAAGTTTTTAACGAGGGAATAAAAAGGTAAAAACAAAGAAGGGGGCAGTAATTAATCATGACTTGGGCCTGAAGTGGGTGAGGTGGGTTGTAAAAAGCGAGCATATTTCCCCTTCTTGCCTCAAGGAGAGAAATACTTTTCCCATTCATCAGTTTTGATTAAAAAGAGAAAAGATGAATGTGATAGGTTGGCTGTTGGCTTCATCTATTGGCTTCCGGCAGGCTTCACCTAAATAATTTAGTTGCCCTTTTCATAGCCCCTAATTATTTTTTCATATTCATCAAGTCCAGCTCGACAAAGTGGAAAATTTTCTGATTTTTCCCTCACTGGTCATGAATAACTTGGCTCATTTATTTTTTACAACGGCTCCTTATCAAATTTCCCCGCTATTGTTAGGACGAGGGGGGCAGCATAGCATGAGAGAAAACTTCCAAGTCATAATGTGAATGACGTATCTAGGTTTACCTCATATAGCCACTACCACTAATAATGTCCACTTTTTTTGCTGCTCTCGCTTTCATTTCTACCAGATAGCCCAAAAAGACTACTGCGGAATGTCAGTTTTTCTAGTCCGACAGTTTTCGTGTCCGTATCATATCTAACAAAGCAGGGAACTTCATGAAAATCCTTCGCCTTCCCTTCTTCCTGGGTGGCTTCCCGTCCCCGACTCAATAAAGGCAGCTATAATTTGTTAATTAATTAAAGATGAAATACGTGAAGGGGAGAATTGAAAGTGAAGAGGGTAAGTAAATAATGCATTCTAGTACTTTGGGCAACGTAACAAGAGCAGCAGCGGAAGCTAAGGAGAAGGAGATGGAAAACTCTATCAGGAAAAGCTTCACAACAGCACAGATATAGCTCAAATACAATTTTTATTATTCCTTTCATTGATGTACATTATAATATTGTGCTATATAGAAAAAGAATAAACTCTATCAGAAAAAGCTTCACAACAGCACAGATATAGCTCAAATACAATTTTTATTATTCCTTTCATTGATGTACATTATAATATTGTGCTATATAGAAAAAGAAGATCACTGGAGAGTACGAGAGTGAGAGTGGGCCAGTTTTTCTCCCTCTTCTGGAAAGGGAGAAGGTGGTGGTGGTGGAACATGCGGTGGTTCATACAAGCATTTACGCTTACGCCTCCACTCCACTTCCCCACTAGGGGAAAAGTTGAGCTGAGAGCTGAAGCGGTGCAAAGCTGTTTAGTTGTGAAAAAAACCAAGTTGAAAAGTTTTTCTTCTCCAGTTTTCAGAATAAGATATCAGCCAGCACGTATATATTCCACCTTTTTATAGAAAGTACCTAAAGTATACTTTTTACAAGTGCATTTTTCGGAGTCGGGGTATTTTTTCCTCCCTTCCACTCCTCCATTTTATTCAAGTTCTGTTTCTTCCCCCAACCCAAAAAAGAACTTCACTCACATCTTCTACAGGAAATTGAATAGCCCAGCTAAGTGTTTTGTAAGCAATGATGATGTTGTTCTGGATCGTGATAAATAAAACGTACACCATAGACACTGCCGTTTAAAGAGGATGAAGAGAAGTGAGTTTTTCTCTTGATTAAGAAAAAACGTTGACTAAATTGAGTTGAGTTGATTAATAAATGAGATCACTGGTGTTGGTACTGGACGGGGATGAGTAAATCCAGGATAAAAAGCAGTTTGCCCGAGTTATTGCAAAAGCTATCTTTTCAGCCTGATTTGTCTAGGAAAAAACTCAAACTAATTTTTTTTTCGTACTTTGGGTTTTGGATTATATTTTTTTATTCTGACCTTTTTCATGTACCGATTGGATTATCTCGAAAAATGCGCATTTCTCGAGATTGACTTTTCCTAAAACAAATTGCACTTTGGTTCGATGTGTCCCTAAAAAGCGTATTAGTTCTCTAGTCTAGCTATGAATTATTCCCGAATAAAAGATTAAGATTATGCTGCACACACATTTATGCTCCCTATCAATATCCAGAATGCAGCGGAGCCAACTTTAGAATATATTCTTTTACAGTAGATTGGATTGAATTTCGGATCTATATTCCTGCTTAGCCATACACATTTAGAGCAATAACCTCATGTTCTGCTTTAGATCTCCATAATTTGATGTGGAGAAAAAAAAGGGTAAAAAAATAATATTATTCTGTGGTGTATTTTTAGAGAAAAGAGGAGAAAGGAAGGATGCAGAAAAAAAATCGTCTGGAAGACTAGAGACTAGCAACACTCCACATATATCTTTGAACGGGAAGAGAGAACTTAAACAAAGCCGGAATCCCACAAAAATATGCGTTCACAAATCATACAGTTCACTCATCTCTGTCAAAACATTTACGGAAGGGGCATATAAAACAAAGGAAATGGCTCGGAAATCCTTTTTCCTACTTTGTACTAACTTATAAGCTGTATAACTGCTACTGCTATAACTTGGGCCGGCTCGGTTACATAATTTTTTTTTTTTTTTAGTGTATTTTTTACTAGTGTGGAGTGTCTATGTAAAAACCTAGCTACGGACTATTTTTTTTCGAGATGATCATGATAATGTAATGCGTTTGAGAACTCCTTTTTATTAACTTCCACCCACCAACCGCACAAATGAATTATTTTGCTTTTCTTTTCGGAGAATAAAATAAAGTTGGCGAAGTCGGGAAAATGGGAGCACATGTTCAATGCAAGAAGATGCAACTTTGTAAAAAGTCTCTTAAAAATTATATACTTCGTGAAAATGCTGTCTTCTCATCTAGAATAAACAGTATTTATGGAATCGCAATGCAATATGTCTTCAGTTGAGCGAGATCATTCATGGAAATTTAGATGAGAAAGTGCAAACTTTTCTCGGGAAGTGGGGAGTTTGCACAGTGATAAAAATTCAAAACATGGCAGATTACCAAGAAAGTGGTCTAATTCTAATCTCACTTTTTCTATTCTGACAGAAAACTTAATTATTTTTAAGTATAATATAGAGAAAAGGATCCACGTACAAATTTTATTTTTAGATTATTATAGGTAAATTATGAACTCGTCGCCACATACATCTTTTATTAAGGTATACATATTTTATTAAGGATTTGAGGAAGAATTCTTGGAAGTTGGAACGGATGATACAACAATTAAAAAGTGTTTTTAAAAAGCGTTTTTGGACTGGGTGCATGCATGCAAATGTGAAAGTAATAAAAAAACATTGTTCCCGTAGATGTTTACATTCAGATCGTAGACTGATAAGGGACGGACATTGAAAAATTTGCATTCGTTAGTAGCTTTTGTACCTTTCACTATGCAAATTTCGTTAACTGAAATTTGCATGATGAGAGCAGCAGCCAATGAAATGTCCTATCCTTATCTCCAGATCGCGCAAGTAATACATTTACATATAAGCCTCATAGAGACTGTGTAGTACAAAAGCAAAATACTTTTTCCAGTTGACAGTTTACACGAAAAAGGAAAAAATCAAATCAAAACTTCCACCGCTCCACTCCAATTCCACCACATTGACCTTTCACCAGTTGTTAAGTATTATAGGCAAAGGCAAATAAACAAGCAAACAAAACAACAGAGCAGAGTAGAAAGTAGAAACAGTGCAAAAGCAAATGCTTAGCAAACATTTTCTCATCTTACAAAATAAAACTCTTTTTTCGTCAACAAGGCCAATCACGCACTTCCATTTTCCGATTTTTAAATTTAGTGCCGCCAAGCCAGCCACGAAGCTGCTGCTGCCCCATTTCCATTATTTTCCGTCCATCCCACATACAGCACGGCGTTCTTTCTTCGCTCATTCTTGATCTCTTGCCATCTCATTCTCATCTCATCGGAAATGCAAAGTATTTTGCACAGTTCATAATTCTGCAGTTTTCTCGGTGGTCTTATGCTTATAGTCAGTCCTACCCTGCCATCAACCACTGAGAAACTGGAGAAGATCATGTCAACAACCACCCCAGTTTTACTATTCACTTCCGCCATTCCAAGCCATATTTTTGTAATGTCATCAGATGCGATGATAAAAAATGTTATATCTGCTTTCCCGAGCCAAGAAAAATCAGAAATTTTTTTAATACGAAAAATGAAAAAGGGTAATAAAATGGATGAATGGGAGATGCATGAAGTCTCTGTACAAACAAGGACCTTAGTTTGCTTGGTGAGGACGAGAATCTCTGATTTTTTTGGACACAGAATTATCCGTATTGACTTGGATAGTTTTTTTTGTCTCTGGAGATCAGACATGTCCAGAGACAAGCACGAATATGATTAAGGAGGAGTGCGAGTGCTGTGGGATGAAATCGTTTTTTTGAGCCGGGAAGGAACCATAATGATATGGAATTATGGAACGAAGTAGAACAAAGAGTGAGTCACCCTAAAGGAAGAGAAAGCACGAACTGAAAAGAATAATTTCCACGAGTAAAAGGAGCGAAAATGAATGGGAGAAATTCTGGAGAATGTGGTTGCAGATAGATTTTTTTTACTTCGTGAGAATAAAATATCCCGGATTTCCGCTTTTTCTTTCAGAGAAAAATCCACAAAGTTGGCTTATACCAATAATACCGTGAAGAGTCATGCGACAGAAGGGAGCGGCGACAAGATTTTAAGCCAAGAAAATTGGAGTGGAGACAATATAAAGGGATGAGCTATTGCAAAGAATATTCTCCTGGAGAACTGGAGAACGAGAGAAAAAAACATTGCGTGTATGTTTATGTCAGGCAATTTCTTCTTTTCTTCTACTTTCATCAGCATCCCTGTAGGAAATCCCACGTGGCTGTGGTTAGTTTAGTTTTGGGACTGGTTTTGCGAGTCGATGTCACGACATGTCGGGAGGAACTGGAAGGAGAGCTATGTATTATGTATATGTATTGGGTACACCTTTTCTATGTCTGGATAAATGCTTTTTCTGGTGTCTCTAGTCTCTGGTGCGAATTAAATTATCTACGTGAGAAAAGATTTTTTTTGTTGGGTAGGGCTCATTTGCAACGTGCGGACATTCTGATAGGATTTCGCTGAAAACATTGCAACATGTCGCGTGTGATCGTGATCATGCCGGAAATGGAAGTGCTTTGACACCACAGAAATTGCACTCGTGTCAACCGCAAACTTTGGCACCAGCAAATGAGATACAGTCAATGCAGGCAGAGCATATGAATACGGATGCTGTTTACGGCTCAAAGTTTATTACATTGTTGCTTGAAAAAATTCTAAACGTACATAAATTGAAAATCAGTGCTAAGCCAGTTGAAAGGGATTTACAGACTGCAATGGACACATTACAGTAGCCAGATGAGCAGACTGACGATTTCTATCGGATATTTTGTTAAATAATGGTTTTTTGTAAAAAAAATGCAACAGGAAAGGTCAGTCTTACGATCAAGATAAATTGAACGGAATGAAGTCAGGATGCGCATGCGGCTTATTTGAGATGGGTGGCACTACCAAAAGGTTCACTGGTACTACTGAAGACTTAAGAAGAGGTACCTTACGTAATATGGGCCAACAACAATTGCTCTTAACGCTCCACTTCCACTTGTATTGAAAAAGGATCTGAAGGTCGGCCAATGTCCCTTCATTCATAATCCTCATTGACTCATTGGCTGTTCTTACTTCGGGGCTCAATGGATTTTAAAAATCTAAACACCAGACAATGCAGCGCATTTACACCTGGCACTAAAAGAGAACAATGGGAGTGCATAATGACTAATGTCTGTATAATATCGGCTCTTACGTAACTGTTCAGTGGTCCTTGACTTTTACCTATTTCTTTACACTTTATAGGAAGTACGTCATTTTTTAAAAGAAAAGCCTTTTTATCTTTGTATATCTTACAAAGAGATGGGTTCACGGAACTTTGGAGATTTCAAATGCAGGGATTTCAGGTAGATATGCATTACTCATTACCTGCTACACTCCGGGATAATCTGGAATCGGAGTATAAAAGCTGGAGAAAAATCTGTTCTGGATATCACAATTCAACTTGCCTTCACAGAATTACTTACATTTCAGAAAATTCATTTTTCTAAGAAAGTAACATTTGCTCGGAAATCAACATGAAGCTCGTAAGTTTCCGAAAAAATTTCAATTTGAAAAATAAGTTTTATTTTTAAATTATTTTACAGACATTTATTTGTAACCTAATTAAACGTATTTATTTATTGTAGCTCGCTGTTCTGGCTGTCCTCGTCACTGTGTCTGCTGCAGAGACCATATTTTTCCGTGATGAGCCCCTCCCTCTCCCTCTTCCTCTCCCTTTGCCTGTGCCTCTTGTTGAAGAAATTCGAGTTCCAATACTACCAATAGCCAAACACATTCCAATCGTGAAGCACATCATGGAAACTGATAACTTAGGAACCTTCGCTCTTGAAACAGAGGGTGCGGATGGGACTATCTTTGTTAAGCAGGGTCAGCTGAAGAATCTTGGAGGTCCTGAAGGTCCCGTCGCCGTCATGAGTGGCAGCTACAGTTACATCTCCCCGGAAGGAATCCCAATTGCCGTCAACTGGGTGGCTGACGAACTCGGTTTCCGTGCGGTTGGTGATCATCTGCCCATTCCACCTCCTCTTCCTGTCGCAGTTCCACTTCCACTGCCGTTGGCACTGCCATTGTTTTAGGACGTTGCGCTAAAAGGGTTATAATTTTCCCTTTTTGATTGATCTTACCTGGTTTTGCAAAAAGACACTCTCACTCATTTCTACTTCCACTCAAACATTTTATAAATTCTATATTTTTTGTAATATTCAAATTTTATTTGATCATTTCTGCTGGCAGAAATGTATTTTTTGATATTATGTTTCCAATAAACTAACTTCAACTGAATTATCATCATCAAATAATTTTTCAACTAAACTGCATACAAAAACAGATGTAAAAATACCATGTGGAAGCATATTCCAAGTCCAGCACTCGCATTTCATCCAGCACTAGTCCATATAATAAGAGTTAGAAACTTCCAGGGAAATTCAGAGACATTAATTTACGTTTCCCGCTAAACTTACAGCTTTTTTGCTCCACAAAAAATATGGCTCTCATACCAAGATACACCAATAATTCATACAAAGGAACAATACACATAGCCAGTGTGGTAAAAGAATGAAAACATTTTCTCTTTTCTGCATTGAGCTAAAACATGAGCTGGAATCAGTGGGAACTTTTGTTTGATGACAATGATGACACTTGCATATTTATTTTAAAGCACATATTCCCACTAAGGCCGGAGCACCGAGAAAATTATGAATTGCTAATGAAAGGGATATATCTTGTTTGTGTGGAATGCACACTCACCCCAACTTCTCTCTCCTCACTGTAATTTGTATTGTATTGTGGGAGAACAAAATGAATGAATGGGAAATATGCCTGTTTTTCATTTTCATACAGAGAAATTCTCCTCTCCTCCTCCATTTTGGTCTTGGCATTGAAAAGGGTAAGAGCAAGTAAACAGAGACCAGGAGAACCTGGAGGATAACGCATCCGAAGTGCATTCAAGCCGAACTATGTAACCAAAGATGGTATGTGTGGTGACAGTGGTGTGGTTTGTTTAATGTTGAATATCTATATTTATCATCAGTAAAAAGCCGCTGCCGCTGCTACTTTGCTGCTGGTTCACTTTCCCCTTGGAAAATAAGCCGTTATGATGTATTAGTTTTTGTGGGGCTTTTTCTGGTTTTCTCAAGGCTTATAACCCTGAGGATGGCAATGGCAGATATAATGTCCTTTTGTCCTTTTGCTCATCGCCACTATCATCATGGCAAATGCATAATTTACTGGCTGAGAGGGAGAAGCGCATTCTCTTCATTTTATTACTTTTCCATGGGCTGAGGCAGAGTTATACTTGATCCAAGGAGAGTTTGGGGCTCCAACTGCATTTTTTTTTATTGTAGTACTTATATAATGAAGACCATTTCATTCAATAGGATTGGATGGAGGAGGAAGAGGTGAAAGGGAAAATGTTATGCAATTGCATGCCTCACTTCAGAATGCTGATGCTAAAAAGTGCTGATGAAGATGAGCGAAAGTCAGGGTGAAACCCCAGCGGGAATAGTGTGTGGGATTGTAATAAAGTGAAATGTATGCACATACATACATGCACCACATGCACTGCAGTCCACATATTTCAAAGGCAGAAACAGAAAATCCAAATGATATGAAATATTTACACAGTTCTTTAATCCAGGGAGGGAAATAAACGGAGCTTTTTAGTTGATGAAGTTGGAGTCTCATCATGAAGTGCAAAGTGCAGTGGGATATACATGCACGGAAAAAGGAGAGTAACCTGCGGAGTGGAAGACATGGAGAAATTACAGTTGTTCATTAAGACAAATGGAGTGTGTCTGGGAAAAGGGCACCGCTTCTGCTAGTACAAAGTTATGCTGGTATGATGACTTTTGGAATGTCACTCAGCATTTACATCTTTTACTAAATCAAGACTTTCCATCAGCAGTAGTATCTGGAAAATCTGTACTGTCCGTTTTCTCATCCGATAGCAAGAGGAGGAAATTTAATTACAGGAATGACTTAAATTTATCATATTAAAATCAAATTAAAATTTTAGGAATTCTCCATCCAAACCAAAATGAAACGTGACGTTTCACAATGTCTTTCAAGATGTCAATGACAATCTTTGTCGAATTACGGGAACAATACATACATAAGATGTGGAAGTTTAGTGCACTTCTAAAGCCACCATCATCATCGTTATCGTCATCGTCAACCATGTCAATTTCATTAGGTTAAGATCCTCGAGCAAAGACATGCACGGAAGCGGGGAAGATAAGAAGATGAAAGGGAAAACGGGGAGGAAAGTGATATGGTATTCTAGAAACACAACCATTTCATCTCCTCATTTTCCTCTTTCTCTCTCTCTCTGCCTTTTCTCCTGATCCGTGATCTTTTCCTATCTCTAATCTTGAATGATGTGACAAACGCGACTAAAGTAAGTCATGTAGATATCATGCACACGCTCCCTGCTTTCTTCCACAGAATCTCTATCCACTTCTCTAAGGAGTAGTATTAAATGTCATCCATAGTTGATTAATACTATTGCTCTGTACACTTTCTCCCGTGTGCTTTTCCATTCGAAAACCACTGCCGCAAGTGTGCAGTCTCCCACTTCGTAGATGTCACAAGAGGAGCTGTAGAGAATTATATGAAATGACATCCCTTCACGTACACATTTATTCAAAATATTTTGTACAAACTTGGAATCCAAATTCACTTCCGAAACTCCAAACTTCTTTATCCATATATCGGAATGCCGCCGTTACACTAAAACTGGAGAAAGCATCTCTCCAGCAAGAGACTCCATATCAAAAAGCTTTTATTCTGGGTGCGTACTTGCTACTGATCTCCCTTGTTATTTTTTTTCAGGAGGGTGGGTGGTGATACTATGGTGTGGTGGTGGTGTCTCTGTTTTTTTTTGCTAAGAACAATGAGAAAAAAACTGGCACTGGCAATGGAACGAACCCACGCTGGAAACTTACAGACCTCATTTTCTTCCGAAAAAAGAAAGTTGAGAGCCAAGGAAGTGTCGTCTTCAGTGATTTGAGTGGGGTGATTTTCGTCGACATCATATCACCGCCATCTTGATCTCGTCTGAGACTTATTCCGCTCGTCATAACGCTCTCCTCATATCTCCTCCCAGGCTGCATACGGAATAAGGAGAGACTGGAGATGAGAGATGTTTATTGTAAATAAGTCTTGCCATGAACACTTCCCTCAATAGTTTTTCGAAAGCACTTTTAGTGAAATGAGTTCATTCCGTAGAGCACATTGCATTGCTGGCGCGTAAGCCATATTTTTTCTAGATCGAATTCCTTTTCCTGTGGTTTTAGCTGAAATATGGGCGTAAGCTGTAAGCCTCTCTAAGAAAATGCATTTTACTTAGTTTGCTCTCGCGACGATCATTCAACTCATGCATGACGATGCACTCGATGGGGAAATTTGGAAAAGTTTTTTTTTCTTTTTTACATGATGTCTTTTTCTTTCTCTCGTCTCCTATTTCTCCACTGTGTCATCTTCACTCTCTCTTAATACATTTTACTAGCTTCGCATACATATCACTTTACACGCATATCAAGACATCTTTAAAAGACTTTAAGAAATGTGTGTAATATTTACTTTCATAGCCTTTTCCTACTCCCTTTTATTATTTGGGAATTCCAAGTGTACCATTTTTTACGCAGTTACTCTTGATCCAGCATTATTACAAGCTTAAGAAAATCGAGGACGGAGATGGAGTAGATGCACCGAAAATCGTGAGTGTACGGACTCGTGGAAAATCATTGTCATTATTATCACAGTAAACGATGGCTTTTATCATGATGACACTTTCAGCTTGGGCGAAGATTTTCTCAACAACTTGATCAAGTATAGTGGCACTCTCAGGTATTTAAGTTGTAGGAAGTCGTTTTCAAAGGAGAAAGGAGCCACTCCTTCTAAGGTACTTCCAACATCGTTTAATGTCGGCTGAGTAGTTGGAGTGGAATGGGATGAAAATGTAATCTGCATTTTTTTCCACTCCTAAATTCAGTGAGCATTTAGAACCTGATCCTAAATAGAGTTGACATGAAAGTATTGAGTTTTGTGTGTGCTCAGAAAAGTTCTGCCGGAAAAAAATATTCTGTTGACTTTACAAATTGGATAATATTGGAGAGAGGTAGATATTGGAGTCAAATTCCCAGAAAGAGATGATTAGATGAGAAATGCATCTTAATTCATGTAAAAAGTTTAATGCAAAACACGAAACATGATATACTTCACATATGTGTGCGGACTTTTTTTAAAAGAAAAAAACTTTTTTAATACTGAAAAAAAATTCTTCATCCTTGTAAGTTGACTCTACACACACATGCCTCATTCAGAGTGAAACTTACAAATCTGGAGTTTTTCCAGGGTATTCATTCCAATTAAACTTCCCTCTCTTTAGATTCTGATAAAATTACTTTCCCTTCTTGTGCTCTCCTGCTGTGTGCTCAGGAGAGTGTACTTCTCCCTTGTCAAACTCTCGGAGAGACACCTTATACCCAAAATGGGAATAGTTTTTTGGGAGATAACAGCTATTTCTGTGCTGCACACGGATCCTTCCTAATCTAAAAGCATTCGCAGTTGAAATTTTATATCGTAAAACTTCTCTCTCTCTCCCATCAGCTCCATTTTCTGTAGAGCTTGGAGGAAAAGCATCATCAGAGGGGGTGAAATGAAGGATTAATCTATTCCAAGGTAGTTGACCCTCAATTTGTCATGTTTTTACTTGTGAATTGAAACCATCTACGTTCTCAAGTTATTAGAGAGGCTCCCAGCGTATATTTTTTCAGGCTGTTTAATGCATGCATATCAGTTTCCAGGCAGGACGTTCTCAATTCCCTAAGATCATTATCCCAAAGTTTTGGCCAGGGAGAAGTAGCAGTGATGATTTGAAGAGTATGGGCAGAGTGAGTGGTGTATGGTGGCAGGATGGGAAGGCTTGCCAAGTGCGACATGAGGTTCGCCTTTTTCCTCATCAGTTCACTTTTCTCTTTTCAGCACCAATGGCAATCAGCAAGGTTATTTATTTGGCTTAAACTATGGATCCAATCTACTCTTATGACAGGAGAGTGTGTGCACATGCCACACGCCACCGTCACTCGCACCACATATCACACCGAAGAGGAAAAAGCAGATTGTACCCTTCTACCAGTTCTCATTGCCAGACAGAACCAGAGCTGAATTCACTGGTTCCAACTCCAGTGATGAATATATCACTGATTTACATGCACAAAAGCCTGAAATGAGGAATTTGATCTTGCTTTCACTCAACCCAGCTGGCAGCCAGTAATTTTTAGACAGATTTAAAACGTAAAGCTTTATTTAATCTCTGATGGAAAACGCTTACGGTACAACGGGACTCTAGGCTCTGGAGTGAAAGTAGAAGGAAAATAGCTTTACACACTGCCGTAGGAAAAGTGAAGAGGAAAGCAAAAATAGTAGGTTGAGAGTGCTACGGTTGTGCGGTGTACTTTGAGCTGGTGTAATTTTCTGCTTTTTAATATGATAATAATGAATTGCCTACTACTGCAGAAAGTCTTGACGTATACGTCCTCATTATCATCTGCAGAGACTTCCGGCAGATGCTCCTCCACACTTACATACAGAGCCAATGTTGCTGATGCTGTACACATGCAGAGAGGCTTCAGAAGTCGAGCCTTGTTTCCTCTCTGCGGAAGATTATGCCTACTGCGTCTCTTCAATTTCAGCGCTCATTCCTCATGATACCATATCATGATTAGTATTTTGATGAGTAATTAAGTGCAATTGTAGAGGTATGCTAAGTACGTATTAAGTAGGGGGTATATATTTACATCGGCTTATTTACAGTCTTGGGGGATTGGAGAGCAAAAAAAGGGACGAGAAAACTCAATTCAAGCTTGGATGCTGATGCTGACAGTTGCTGGGAAAGTCTGCATGTGCCCGAGCCGATTCCGAGAAGCGCTACTTAAAAACAAACGTGCGCCTCCGAGACTAGAACTGGAAGCAAAATTACTCTCCCTCTCTGACTGGATATGATACGATTTGATGTTCCGCTGCATGTTTGATGCGATGAGGATGATTATTATGAAATGACTTAATTCCTGTTTCTTTCCTATGCCAAAATTCCAGCTAGAAATGAAATGGATACACATACACGAGAAGAATTGTATGACAGCCAGGGGCAGCCGAAACACGTGTCTCAAATCCCAGAAGTAACCCCGATAATATTTGTATACTATTTTGTGTTATTATTAAATTGCATCTTTTGCCTTTATTATACTCCCCAATCCCTAATCGCCCTTTGCTACCATTCCCTGTAATACTCGCCTGCTAATTTTATCAAAAATAAATATCTCCCTTTTATTAAGTACAGATTATGAATAATGGGAGCCATGCGTGTGGGCCATAATCGTAGAAATAGCTATTCGACTCCCATAAACAGATACCTTCAGCGAAATATTGTGNTGGGCCATAATCGTAGAAATAGCTATTCGACTCCCATAAACAGATACCTTCAGCGAAATATTGTGATTTCAGATTATTAGCTGATAATAAATGTTTTGTCCGGAAGGAGTAGCAAAGTAATTTAATAATTTGTATGCTCTTGCAGCAATCCATGAAAGATATGTAGTGGATTGGAATAGCAAAAAAATAGTATTTATTGTCGGAGCTCTTTTGGCGGATCCTTTTACGTTTATTTACGGTGGTGGAATTGCTAATAAAAGATAAAATATATTTGAGGAAGAGACTGAGACTGCATATATTTCACTTGTAACAAGTGACTGTTGCTGTTAAGATTTACAGGGTACACAGCCAATTTGCCATCTTCCATAATTTTCACACAGGAGATGAGAGAGAAAGTGTACGTGTGTGTGCGATCGGGTTACTCTATTTGCAGAAGAGAATGGGAGGAGGACTAGCAAGAAAAAAAATTTATAGCTTGGAATGAATGAAATCTTGAACATTTATCAAACGAAATGAATCCTAAGAGAAAGAAAGAGAGTAAAAAAGCACGGCAGTAATTTCTACGTCTTCTCCTGCCTCCTTTTTTCCCTCTGTCCTCTAAAACTCTGCCAATGATGTCTTTTAGTAGTATTCCCACTTACATACTTAAGCATACGAAAAAAAATACTCTCTTTTCCTAAAAACCAAATCTGATTGTGAATAAAAAAAGACGGGAAGAGAAAGGAATTTCCGCAAGCGGGATGACTTTTCTCTCTTCTTTCTCTATTCCATACACTTGCACGGGAAATGACAAGAAGAAAAAAAGGAGCCCAACTGCATAATCAGCTTATTGCTAGTAAAAATCCAATAGCAGCGGGATGAAATAGAGATAGCTGAAGATAGCCACAAAATGGTTGTCTTTCCCAATCTGGGAATGTGGATTATATATATTTTTTCTTTTCCGAATGCATCGCATTTTACGTAAATTGTACAGAACTGCTCTAAATGTTCTATGGGCAGAAGCGGAAAAATAAGAATGAAAATGCGTATAACGTTCTGTAATATAGGCAGTTTAGTTGCTGATACGGAAGCGATAGCCTGCTCGCAGGGTTATATACGCACGCATTTTTGTGGTGGATGTGGATGTGGATGTGGAGGAGGATGTTATTGCTGCCAACTTACAGCTACAAATATGCATGTTACATACCAATTCTCCGACGGGGAGGAATACTACTTTTATGGTTTCCAGTTATTATTCGAAGATGTTCCCATTTTTTCAGAGAAAAAAAAATTAGGGAGAGAAAGCAAGCTCCTATCTGAAAATGAATGGTATTTATACGAATCGTTTTTTTTCTCCTTTGTCCTTCCCCATTCGCCGGGGATGTTATAAAAAAAATGTTTCATGAACGGTTTTCGCTCACACACACAGTTCCGCGTGCCATATAACAAGTCAATATTACATATCAATGGGATGGGATGGAAAAATAGGATGTGATGTGGAACGCACAGTTCACATTACATAAAGGATGGATATGGTAAGAGACGAGTGTAAGCAGCATTCTCAGTATATTTCTTCGTGTAACACAGAAAGTAATTTAATCTACATAACAATGACATGCTTTTATGAGCTTCAATTGCTTGAGGAAAGGACCATTTAGATAAAACAACGACCCATAAAACTAACAGATTATGACAAGAGATACTGCATCCTTTTTTTGTCAGTAAACTGCTATGTACTAGTACTGAATATGACATGAAATTATATGTGAAAGCTTTTTTTTCTTATTTTTTTGTAGAAAAAAGTTAACTTATCATCTGCATCAATACTAATATGCTCTTTGTGTATTGTAAATAGTTTGTAAAGAGTTGCTGGAGGAAATGCTTTCAACATCCAATATAAATGGAGATGGAGATGCTTTCTTTTGTGAGGCGGAATTTATTCAGACAATTAATTCAAGTAACCCGTGCACGCCTTTTTCACTTTTCTTAGTGTAGCAAATGACGGTTATTGTTCTTGCTAAATGGATAAGCAATCAAATTAAGACTGCGTGTTGCCCTTCTGTTAATATAAAAAATGGCTTTCTCCTCTTAATTTTGTGAGGCAGTTAAACGTTATTTGCAATCGCACTGTGTAAAATAGAAAAGCAGAGGCTGTAAAACAGAAGGAGCCAATCCACATGGAATTGCTAGGAAGAATATTCTATTAGGTAAGTGGAAGAGATGCAAAGAAATTGCGATGTTTTCACGCACTTTCAACATACGCATTTCATATTGCGCACAGCCATAACAGTTTTCGTTTCCAAACTTTCTCGAAATATTATTAACTGATTGAAGCGGTGCATAAGCATAAACGCAACAGTCAATTCAGCTCCAGATGAAAGATTTTTTTTCCTTATCTTATGGTCTTAGAAACTATAAAAGAATATGAATTTTCAATGTGCAGAAGCTAACCTGTCTGAAGTGTGGAGCAGGCGCCGTTTTCAACTACAAATCTGACGGAATGAAAATCCTCGAAACAAAAAATGTATTAAGTCACAGCTGTCAAATTTTCAAGTGGCAATTCCAATACGTAATCTTTTTTCCTGAGTCTACTTCTTTCACTCTTTCCTGGTTTTTCTCGCACTCATGCAACCTCCTTTCCCCACTTTCATTTCTCATTCCTTTTGATTTTTTTGGCTGGAGTTTTTTTCCTATTAGAGACACTTTTCATCTTCCGCTGTAAGTTTGGCACGCACAAAACTTATATGCGATACAGAAATTTTAGTTTGCTCTGCACTGTCAAGAGAGGGAATACTTTCCATTTGAATTTTTTTCCTTAGATCAGACAAACGCATAAACAACGCACCGGATGTGAGGGTGTGTGACAGCTCCTTAAAAGACAAAGTGAAAAAA
>JAHZND010001520.1:0-25209 GCA_027744115.1 Acrocyrtus sp. NNG-2020 | reverse complement strand
GAAACGATTTCCCTTATTAGGTAGACTAAACAACCCAGAGTAAACTGAGAGACTGAAAGTGGGCAGAAGCCATAACATCTCTTTCCAATTTTTTTTGGATTGGTGACTAGTCCTCAGTGTGGATAAAGGGTACATACTACGTGGCCAGATTATTCCACTTTTTTTTGTTCATGGTTGCATGTGACAAGCATCGCAGTGTGACTTTTACTGCCTCGCCTTTTTCTCCTGCGCTTCTCCTTCACTGCTCAATTGAGTCCACGCGTTTTTGATCAGAGTTGCATTAAATGAGACTCCGGGAAGGAAAATAAGGGAAAAAGTAATCTTGGATTCAGAAGGTCTACTACTCCACTTTCCCCATGTTTCTAAATCAAATACCGGTAAGTCTTGTGTAAACAAAGGAAATACCTCAAAAGAAAGTTGGCCAGAGTGACTATAGTCACCAGTCACTAGTCGGCTATATATGTGCCCTTGTCATGCTCCATCTTACTCTGCCTGTCTTTCGCTTCTGATACCTACCTCCCTTTTCTCATAGCAGATTACACACACATTGTTGACATACTCAGGACCCAGGCATATTACTGTGTGCTCATATTGGGCTTCCCCGTGAAGCGCTACAGTGCACATACATAAAGTAGCGGAACTTTCTCTGCAAGGTGCATTCCCCGCATGAATACTTTAAAAAGTGGAAAGTGCACAGTACCTTTTTTCCTCTTGCTTTCAACCTCCATCCAGACTTTTTATATTTGATGTGTGGTCAGCTTACTCAGCTGTATAATTTACCTGTAATAAAAGTCCTTTCCTATTCATCTTTGTTTTTCTTTCCATTATTCTGCTCGCTGCACTAAACCACCTGGCAGTATGGTTATCGCAGTGGGATCACGACAGGATAAAGGAAACCGCCGACAGCTTACTACAGTTTTTTTTATATTTTCATATCCATAAGGGAGCATTTAAAAGCACTTTCCATAAGCTAAAATTTATTACCACATTTTTTATTATTCTGCCTGGTTGTGATTAAAATGACTCATTTATGCAAAAATTGGCTCCATTCTGCCACTCAATCCTTACGAAAAATGAAAATTATCGAAAATTGTGTTTGCGCCCACATATTAATTTCACGATGATATTAAAGGGATCGTAATGACAAAGTCAAACTTAGAATGACTTTCACTAAGAGTCTCCCTTCCGGCATCATCATCATTGTCGTCCTTCACTCCCTCATTTTATCGCATTGAAAATCTTTTTCATTACGGGATTGTCTGAAGAAAACTAAGAAAAGTAGAGAGACCACATCAAAAAGTACCTAACAGTGCTGTAAGTGCGTCCTTGTCAGTCTGCAACCACTTTTCGTTCTTTGAGTGTGTGCAAGGAGAAAAAGATGTCACAATTGATTCCTCCCCAGTACATACATATACTGTGGAGTGCTGCATTTAATTAAACTGAAATGCATTATGTGTAATTGTCAGAGACGTGATAAAAACAGAATACCCGATTTCAGAGGGAAATCGAAAATGAATATATTTTATAAGGAAAAGGAGAGCCAGACACACTTTCGTTTTTTCCCTTGACGCTTCATGCTATTTTGCACACAGAGCTCTAGCTGTCCCTGACAATTTATGTATGTATAATGTATCCCTCAAAGACTATAAACGTTGTGTGGCATCTCAGACTATCTGGCTATATCTGAAGGAGAAGTGGTTCCGGCTACACAGTCCTTGTCACGGATAATAATAATGAAGACTCCATTTTTGAGTACTTTAAGAAGACTTTCCTGTCCCTAACCACCGAGAGACTTATTTCTTCACATTATCGAGAAACTGTGAGGGAGGTAGGGGAGATACCTACACACACCCTGGAATTGATTAAATTGGAAAGATGGAAGCATAATAAGGAAAAAGCCCAACCTAAGGAGATCACACTGACATAATTTTCTACTTATCTGTTGTTTTCCCTGACGCTGTTCTTGAGTGTTCAGGGAAAATAAAAAAAAAGTTTCTCCTTTTCACCAGCTCGAGCATCGAGTAGTGAGCACTTTACAAAAGTCTGCTTCCTAAGCTTATTTGGATAATAGAGAAGGTAGGAATCCTAATATTAGAGTGCTTTTTTGCTGTAGACTGGGTAGTCTGTATGGGATTGCGGTTTCACTAACTTTTCCCCATTTTCACCAGAGAAGCTCAACGAACTCGAGGAAAAGGGAGACTTTAACAAGTCAAAAGCTATTAGCAAAACTTTCTTATTACGGCTTGAATGCAGTCATTATGCTGGCCATCACTAACCGAATTTTCATGAATTGATCTAATTCATGCATGCCAACGTTAAGTAAAAGTGTTAAAGGCGACGTTAGGAAGGACGTAAACTACTGCCTACTCAAAATGAAATAAAAACGGGTTTTATTAACTTCTCCGCGCGCAATGAAAATATAATCCTATTTTTATGTCGGGAAAAGTAATATCATTGCGATATTATTGACACTCGTTTCATCAATCATGATAATAATGATTAAGCACTTTTATTTATTATCTTGGCCAGCGCCACTAGCTATTTGATACTGTTGATGGGTTAAAGTTGTACGGCATAGTACCTTTAATGTGTCTGTCAAACGAGGCATTTATAGCGAGGATATCAATATAACTGCTCTATAGCCGAGTTTCATGGTAATGGTATCGTGAAAAAATATGCGAAAATGTGAGAAAATCGCCCATGTGCTTAATCATGCGTTTCTCATTATTGCGCAAGGACACCCTACTAAGATTAGATATATCTTGCTTTTAATATAAAAGCGTATAAATGGGGAGAGCTCTCTTGGAAATGGATTTTGGAAGCACGTGAATGTTGTCCTTCGTGAGTTCCGGCTTGTGAGTGAAGATAAATTAAGTTGTCCATTATTTGCAAAAAAATATACTTTTTATTGAGTTAGTTCTGCAGTTCGTCATTAAAGATCGACACCGAACTTTAAATTGACTTCAAGGTGAATGCGCCTATTCTTGTTTGGTCATGCTTTCTATATATTTTCTGTGTGAGTGGGCAATACGCGAAACTGAAATTTTCTGCTCTAGATGAGCCAATTAAGTATGCCATATCGCTATAAGAATGGTAGACTGACGGTGCAGAAAAACAAGTGAAGCCAATCGATAAAAGTTCGGGACAGTAAATGTCATCCTACAAATGAAGCTGGTGATAGCCCGCATTTTACGTATGCAAGCAACACCTACTTCTCATTGCTTCACGTTTTCATGAAAATAGAGCATTGTCGATTTTTCACGCTATCGCGCTCTGCTACTTCGCTTTAGTGGGTAATAACTCTAATTGCCCTTGCGATATTTAAAGTTAAATTCACTCCAAAGTTTCCCTCATCTGCTGACCTCGTGTAACCTTCCTTATAACAAACTTCGCTTCCAATTTGCGCACTTTCACCCAACTCCAGCTTTCGACGTAGTTTCGCTGGTGTGAAAACGATGTAACTTAATTATTACATCAAATTGCTGGCCAACCTCGATAGATACGTGCTAGCGCTAGAGAACCTTCCTAATTACATTTCTGTATTGAATTGAATCACACGTTCTGCGTGTGACCGTAATTGCACCTGATACTAAATGACCTTTCCATGACATTACCCACTCTTTTCCCACAATCCTTTCCGTGCTACCTCTAAATACTGGATTTCAATAGGTAAATGGGCTGTCGCCCGCATAAAATTTGTCAGAGCAGCAAAATAAAAGGGCAATCTCCGTAGATTGCAAGCTGCAGATTGTAGACCCAGTGGCGAAATTGCCCGCAATAAAAAACTAAGTCTTTTTTATTATGCCCATGCCTCTACACTCTCAATTCTCGTAGTCTGCAACTAATGTCCTGTACTTGGGCAGTTTCCTTTTGTTCTTTTGCTTTGTTTGTACAGTTAATCGGTGAGTATATTTTGCATGCAGTCGCAAATTCCAATTCACTGCAGTTGCACGAAGATTTCCCCTTCCTGTGAGTGTACCCTTTTTATTGCTTAATGTTTTTCGTAGGTTCACTGATTGTACATAAAACTGAACTTCACTTATCATAATAAATCGTGATGCCAATGAACTCTGCGTACATACCTACCAACACATTAATCCCAGTCCGTCCACTATCCATTTCGGCGATAATTTCAGAGGGAATCCTGCAACAGCAATGAAGACGCTTTTAAGTAGTATTGCTCAACTGTAACGATATCGCCTAAAGACTACGCACTCTACGTAGTTATCTCCTAAAATAGGTTTGTAATTCCACAGCGGTAACGACGTAATACGCAAGTGATTGAGTCCGCACGTAACTTCTTTATCGGAAGGGAGTGGAAAACAGCGGAATAGCATGTTATTATGCCTTACTACGCTGTATCACTTCGACTATTTTTTTTCACCAACCCTGCCCCAAACCAATACGTACATATAGAAGAAAAAGTGGGAAAAAGCAATAAAGACACCTTCCCCAAAAAAATTTTTCCTATTTTTGGAGCGCCGCAAAAAGGAGCACAAGTAGGCAACTGCGACGGTTTAGTGCTAGCGGCGAGTTACTTATTTAGATTGAACGAAAAGTTACTCGTAATGTTTGGTGTGTGAAATTTGATACTATTACATCTTCCTAACTACTTACATACTCCTTTCGCATTCTTTATCTTTGCGCTTTTCCCATTTCCTCTTTCTCTCTATTTTTTTTCTGTTTCTCCACCGAAAAAAAAATTTCCTGCACTGGTGGCTAGAGTGAAGGGGGCGGCAATTTCACCATTCACCATTCACCGAAAGGTAAATAAGGCCAAAGGAGGAAGAACAAAGATATTTTCTCTTCCAGTAGTCTCTAAGTGGTACTTACCGCGGTACTAACTACTTCCTTGCCGGCGTCCAGGGACCCATCCGTACTTGGTGAAACGGAATTTCTTCTACCTCCCTCCATTCAAAAAAAAATGTAAAAGATGCCACGCACACATAGCAGTCATCCTATTGAACCTACACCAATTGTAATAAGAGGGACTGGAAAAATATCTTTATATAAAAAATGGATAAAAATTGTCTTCCCTATTAAATTTACCTATCTCACAGTCTGCGTCTTGAAAACGTGCACTCTTGCTCAAGTGGCATTTCGCTACGAGTAGGTGTGCATATTTTTCTCTTTCTTTCCGTATTATGTCGACGCAAACTTAAAAAAATCCCTTTTACTTCCACTTCTTTCCTCTTGCTTATGCATATTAAAAGTATATGTAGATATGGACTTACCGAGAACAGAGAGGCTTTGCAAAAAGAAAAAAAATACTATCAAAACTGCTTTTATTACTTGATACAATTGTAATAAATCTTGTTATGAAACTTGAAATGGAAGAAGTGGGATATGCTATGCACACAGTAGCAAGTTACAATGGGAAGGGAAAAATTGTAAATTTATTTTTGTTTGCTTTTTGCAATTGAAGCAAGTAGTGTGTTAGTGTGTGTTAGTTAGAGTGTGTGATGTTTTGGCGTAGTTTTGGAGTGCTACTTGTAAAGTGGGAATCAAAGCAAGCATGTAATCAATATAGCGCTTGAAAGGGCTCTTGATGGCTCTCACATTGCAAATAACGGAATAGTAATCATTTTTGTTGTTCCTGCTTTATGGCTTTTTTCTAAGAGAGAAAGAAAGAAAAAAAAGGAAAGAGCTAAAATCCAGTTTTATAAAGATGGTTTTTCTGTGCTTCAGACAGCTCCACTTTATTTCATCATGCCCGAAGGAAAAGTCTTTTGACCGGATTTGAATTATACATTCGCGCTCACACAGTCATTTCGGATTTGGTTTCAGCTTGTGCCTGCATTTCAGCCAAATTTTTTATTTATACGAAAAAGCGTCAACTGCAATAATTTCCCCTAGGTCGTGTAGCGATTATTTAACTAGACTCGAGTTAATTTAAAATGTATGGGAAAGTGCATGGAAGTCTTTATCTGTCCAGTTAATTTTTATTTTGTGTTGGGAAAGGAGGAAAAGGAGAGGGCGAGGTACGTTTTAAATCAGAGGACAACGTGACAGGACTTGCATTTAGCTTTCTTCGTGACACAAAGCATGTGTCGTTTGCTCGCTTTCGTTTCAATATCCACGACCCAAGCTTTTCATCTCCTCTAGCGATGTCGCAAGTCTCATCCTTGTAGACTAACGCCGTGTGCAGCGGAAAGCCGAGGCAGACATTTTTACTTGTATTTTCCTGTACCAACATCTGCTAGTAGCTCTGCCGTAAGTAGACGTTTTGTCATTTTGGCACAGAGCGAAATCCTTTGTTTGAATGTTGTTTTTCTTGGAAACCAAGTACCCAGGGGACTCTTCACGTCAATGTAAACGACAAATGCATGGTTTAATGGGAAGCGCCGGTATCCATACAAAACATACATCTCCCACCAAGCAAACTTTTCTACGTGATTTAAGAAAAGAGAAGGTAAGTTGACAGCCTAAACAAAAAAGATATACCAAGATTGAGGGCGGAAAGAAGGAGCGCTGTGCCTACTTGTCTGTCTGCATGCTAACATGAACCTATTTAGATGAATAAATATGGTTCCTTCCTGAATAACTCGCAATTCGTTTGCACTTGATGACGGAAGCAGTTTGGAAAACTCGACGGAAGAAGTAGAGAAAAAAAGGGAAATAAATGGATGGTGAGATGCCCATTTGAGCGTGGAGAAAGAGGAAAAAATTGTTGCGATAAATAGGATAGTTGACTACGTGTGGAGGTGGTTCAACCCAGCAGAAAATATAAAAAAGAACTTTTTTTTGAACGGGAAGTGTGCTTGCAATACTTGCGTAGGTATTCCACAAGCATAATATATTTATTCAGAAGAATTGCCATTTCGAAAAAGTTTCATGGTTCAGCTGAACGGAATAGGAACTGGCAAAAAATAACGGAATTGCATGCCTATACGCCAACGGTGTATCTTTTCCAGGATAGTCTCTTCCAGTAGTTCCAGTTGAAAGTGGAAGTAGGTGCATTTGGTATTCTTACCTTTTCCTGAGGTTGCGTAACACGCGCTCTGAATTCAAAAGCAGGAGGGAAATATGCCTACACAAAGAATACCTACAAAAGAGGAAGTCACTTTTTTTCCTTCTCCGACTTCTCCACTCCTGTCTCCCACTCCCACCCATTTCTTCCCTTTTCCCTTTTCACTTCTCATCTTTCACTTTTATACCACCTATTTCTATGTAAATGTGCATTGTGGGTAACAACACTTTTACTTTTAAGGTAATCCAGTCACACAGAATTTTGGATGGTATTTTTTTTCTCGTACTCTTTTTACCCGCTACAGGACATGCAGTTAGCAGGGAACTTAAAGAGAAAAGAAACAGTTAAAAGATTTAAGGCGGATTGTTTAGGCGGAGTGGACCGAATTCTTTTTAAAAAAGATAGATGCCTATCTAGATATATTCAGTGTCCAATAGTGGCTCTTTGAGGATGTTGGTGGCGACGAAGTATAAACTTTCCATGAGAAAAAGAAAAAATAAGTAAGCCATCTTAGAGAGCATAAGTTTTATTGGGCAGCTTTTAAAGTAAGAAGCAGTCGTAGACATTTTTAGGAAATGGATTGTAGCAACTTTGCTCGTATACAAAAGCATTTCGGAAACTGCTAAGGTTGAATAGGTATCTGTAGAAGGGAAATGAGGGGAGAAAGTGAAATGAGGAGAGTACTAGAGTAGGGTCGCCTTTTTTCACGCTTGCGGCAAAAAAACTAGTGTTTGTGTTGACTGCTTTCCTACAATGTAAAATGGTTTTTTGGGAGAAGTGGAATCCGCTACCTATCAGGGGAAACTACATCTATAAGTAGTGCTGCCACCTTCAATATATTTTCGTAAAGGACTTTTTGCCACTGTCAATATAAAAAGATGTCGAGTTTTTTTGCATTTGCACTACATCCGAGGAAGTTGTTAGGGAAGGAATGGGATTTCGTTGGTGAGTGTACATTGGAGAACAATAATGGAAATATTAGCGTTTTTTTCCTTTTTTTTTGCCACTGTCAATATAAAAAGATGTCGAGTTTTTTTTGCATTTGCACTACATCCGAGGAAGTTGTTAGGGAAGGAATGGGATTTCGTTGGTGAGTGTACATTGGAGAACAATAATGGAAATATTAGCGTTTTTTTCCTTTTTGTGAAAATTGAACATTCAAACGTGCCATGTGCATTATTGCATGTTCGAGGAAGGCTCGGATTCATAGGTTTATATTGTAATGGTGGCGGGGCAGTTTGGATCTCGTTTCATTTCTGATTTCTCAGTTGGAGTTTTTTATTTTTCACCCCTTTCCCCTGGTTTAACACTCATACACGCACAAAAACTCTCGCTGGATAGCTCAAGTGAGTGGCGAGAATGGAAAAAGTTTTATTTTAAATGGGAAAACGAGAAAAAAAGTCGGAAGATAAATGTACTTGTATGAAAGTATAAACAGAGTATAAAATAGACTCATAGATTAACAATGGATTCAAAATGAAAAAAAAAGTTTGACCGAAAACCTTGTAATATATCACAACAGAGAATGGGGGAAGGAAAAAAAGTGTAGCTAGGACTTCCCTTTTTTATCAAATATCTTTGGAGACACATTAAACATACTGGAATTGACCGTATGGTACAAGGGGAGCGGAAGAAAGGAAGGAAAAAAGCAATGAATCTCATTTCAGAATCTCGGAGAGCAGAAAAAACAGTTTTGCCTTCACTAGTTGACTTTCTTCTTGAGAAAGTTGTAGTGAAAAATATAAAGTTGACACTGATGGTGAGTGAGTCGTCGTCGAAAACTAGTTTTTTTTGTGATCGTTGTTTGGAAAATAAGGATGGAAAAAAATAACCGTTCAGTTCACATCAAAGCATAGTCTTCTCTTTTCGTTCCCACCCTATAAAAGTTTACTCTGTGAAATTAAATTGTAGAAATACTTTTAATAAATATGCATAACGACATTACTCCATTTCCAACAAAAAAATCTTTTGCAAAGAGGGTAGGCAATTCTTTTAAAATTTATGATTTGTTACACTCGCACAAGTTCAAATAGTATTTTTTAAAAGGCTTTTCCACAGCACTTTCCATTTTGTCTACTTTTCGCAGTGAAGTGAATTGGAAAATACACAAACAGTACCACTAAATTGTTAAAGGATGTGCTCCTTCCCAAATAAATAAAATTTTGGGAATAACACACCACCCATATTACATTAGTCTTATAAACAGTTTTTCGAGCATGCAACGGTTTTATTTCAAGATTGCCTATTCGAGTGCCAAGTAGACTTTTCGAAAAAATAGTAATAAAAAGTATATGCAAAAAGAGCACATTTGCTTATATTACCGAGTCTGAGGTAATAATCATCGCTACTTATTTTTACGTTGAAAAAATATATTTTTAGTGGGAAGGGTCCACTGGCTTAATTTTTTTTCTTGATGCTCATGCTAAACTCAACTTTTAGCGGAAATGGCACAATGCACTTTTACAGTTTAGTATGGCGAAGGAAAAGGATACTATGCACTTTCTTATAATAATTTCAATGAATTGCTTTCCCACTAATGTTATCATATGTCTACCGTTTACCATTACCATAAATCTTACCATTTACCCGTAATACCCAAGGATTTAGTCTGGCTTCCAAATTGACGGAATCGGCCAGGATTGAATGTATTCCAAAAAAGTATTGCTAATAGTAGCGGGAATAATAGCTACAGAAAAAAATATATATATTTTTGTAACTTTACGACCGAATTTATTATTGCATTTGTTTGTTTCAGAGTGCGCACGCAAAAGCACGTTTCACATTTTAAAAGCAATTTTTTTTCTACGAGACTGCCTTACGAAGAGTACGCAGGAGAATTTCAAATTTGCCAAAAAGAAAAAAATATCGGACTTGGCACTTGACACCGTTTTCTTTTGAATTGCGTACTTTTGTTATCTGCCAAACCAACAAAGAGATTATGTTGATGTTGTGAATGAAATTAAGGGATATCACATATTTTCCATTTCCATCATTCCCGGTTTGCTACACACTCACTCTTTTTATGCCTCCATTGTTCCTAGCTGAAATAAATTTTGATGGCTTTCGTTCGTTGCTCATACACTTTTTTTATCTGGAGAAAGCAGTAAGGTCTGGATTGGACGCACAGTACTTTTTGTTCTCAAACTTTTTCTTCTTGGCAAACTTATCCAAGATTATGTGCACTTTTTCTTTTGTTGTCTGGAGCTGTTTTCATCAAGAAAAGACATACACCAGAGAACTACGCTGAGCAATGAGTAGAAGCATGCGGTGAAATGAAAGTAGACAAAAAAAGTAGCATTATTGGGGTAATGACAGTTTTCCTATTCTTCTCGCCAGCCATTCTCTTCATTGTACTCCTTTTCGGGAATATTTTCATAAACTGACAAACTGAACTTCAGTTTGTCACTTTTTATTAGAGCTTTCACATAATTTTCAGTAAGATTGGAGGGCTGCTTAAACCGGGGCAAGCTGAAATTTTCCGTAGTAGGAAAAACATTCGGCTCCAAATAATTTCAGATATTTTTTATTGATACTCCTCCGCTCACATAAAATTCATGGAACAATCAGCACTGATGAGCATTTATATCTGCACATATTTATTAAAAATATTTTGGAACATCTGTCAGCATCCCAATCCAAAATCCAGTTGAGGGAAAAGTGGGAGTGAAAGTGCATATAGCGGAAGGGAAATGGATTTTTGAGATAACAAGGAGATAAGTAAGCACCAACACACAAGTAAATATTATTTGTTCCGTTTCGCTGTATAGTGAATGTGGATGTGTGGATGGAAGTAGACACATTAATGCGGTTTCGTTCCGTGGGCTGCCCATACACCGGTTTTGTGTACGGAATGAATGGGTATTTCTCGGTTTGATGATGATGACCCGCAGCGGAGCCATAAAATTTTTTGCTGATGTTTCGACACGATCCACGTTCTATGAATAACTAAACCTATAAATTCCGGATGGTTACAGTCCCATATCAAATATACGCTATCCACTCGCGTTGCGTCTCCTCAAATAACATTTTTTTGCTATCGTTTCCCCACTCTCAGCACACCAGAAAGTATTGTTGGCTGTTCTTATCACCGAACCGTATATAAAAGCTCGACATGGGCACGGCAGTATTTCTTCTTTTTTTGGATGGCAAACATATCAAAATATATTTAATTTAGTTTTCTCCACAAAAATTTCCACATTATACATATGCATTTCCACGCTTATTATAGTACATCCACAANTCCACAAAAATTTCCACATTATACATATGCATTTCCACGCTTATTATAGTACATCCACAAAGCGCTATCAAGCGGCGTAATTGTATCTCTGTGTGTAATTCGCACACTCTCCCCTTTGTTTACCGAAACGACTATCAAGTATACAGCTGCGAAAAATTTATGTTTGCCAACATTCACAGCAGAAAACACAATTGGTTTTTGCTCTGTAGCGGGATACCCAGATAGACAAGTTTTGACCCAGTTTTTATTTACGTTTTGCTGCCCCTGAAGCGATACTGTTATTATTCTCGTTTTTAGGAAGCGGTAGTCAACACATTTCCGCTGCGTTTAGAAAAAAGAGATGAAATAGCTAGGGCTACAACTGGCAGGATAAAAAATAGGTTTATGCGCTATAAGATGCCTACTCTGGGAATAGGGGTCCATTTTCATTGTATCCAACTCACTTGACACCTTCCTTCCATGTATTATATCTTTTCTGTAATAAGCTTGATAATTGTGATAAATCATTGTCCGTCGTCATCCCCATTTTGCTGCTAGTTTTTTGGTGTGTGGTAGTTTGTGGAACTTTGCTTTAAAGCTAATATGCTATAATTCATCACATAATTTGGACCTACATGCTAGCGTAAGCTTTTGGCTTACGCATGTGATGTGGTGAAAGTGATTACGGCGATGGCTCGCTGAAAAAAAACTCAACTACTTTCCCTCTGTGCCTCTAACCTAACCTAACCTGCAGACACTAGTAATTTTCCAGAGACGTAGTTTTGGGTAGCAAACAAAAAAAGCGTAAGTATTCCGTTGCTAGAGTAGAAAGTAGAAGAGAAAGTGAAAATTGGCGGATTAACGCGTACTAATTAGCCGCAGAATTATTGCCTTCGTTTGTTTTACTACTTTATTCTGGGGAGCTCAACTGCATAGTAAACGCGGTATGTTCGCAAGCTATTTCAAAGTATGAGCCTTTCACTTGTGTAAAATTGGTTTAGTTTTGTTCTAAATGCACAATATTTTGTTTTATTGGAGACACATGTTTGTAGTATGTGCTTGCTTGTAAATTTCCCAATTGCCCTCGTTTCACCCCATTCAGGGAATACAAATAAGTTGTGGCGTGTACACAAAAAGCGTTGGACATGCCACCACATGTACGATCCTCAAAAATAGGACCAAATGTTGCCGCAGAAAATCACTTTTAAAAGGCGAAAAAAAGTCTACTAAAAAGCCTTAATTGCGGTGATCTATGCCACTAGAAACTATGTGTAGAGAGCAACTGGACTGTGTCGGCTCTTTTGCATGTGCTTACAATTTTAAACAGTTTTAATGATTGGAACATCACTTGCCACCTAGTTCCCAGTCCATAAGTCCACGCAAAAGTTTCGCAGTGCCAAAACTAAAAAAAAGTTCCATCTCCATTTTCCGGAAGTTTTCTTCATTAGGACGTTTGCTGGGGGAAAACTTGTATCCCTATTTTAGTATGCAAATTAAGCACTGTAAAAGGTGAGAGTTTGGGGACAATATTGCACAACGATTTCATAATGATAAATGTGCCAATTAGCAGTGTTTAAACTGCAATTTTACTGCAGCTTACTGCCACATAAAATCCCCACAGTGTTACCCTCCCAAACCGAAATGTACAGCTAGGACAGTACTTAAAAATGAATTAATGTGCCACGACAAATGGAACGTTCATAAATTCATGTGTTCACTATCACCTAAGCCAAAACGAATTCATTCAATTTTTTCGTAAAGCTAGTCTCCCGTCTCCCCACACATTTCACAGCTAGTACTATTTGCTCTCCTCGTTTTTTACTATTTTTGTAAACTTCCCATGCTCCAATTTCATTTTTGTGGCACTTTATTTTCTTGAATGTACCTCTGGATCATAATCTAGAAACCATTTTACGTGAATATTTTCTAGTCCAAACTCACTCACATTAATTCCACTCCGCAAAGAAAACAAACGGAGAAAACTTGTTTGTGAGGAGTAAGTGGGAAAAATATTTATACTAGGAAGTGCGCACAGAAATGTGACAAAAAAAGCTTTTAGTACTGTCCAATCAGTTATACATACATCAACTAAAATTTTTTGTTTGAATGTACCCGCGATAAATTCCACGAAGTCCCACAAAACTTTTCAACAGTTCCTGAAAAGCGCTACCAAAAGAAGTAGTTGATAGTGGTGGTGGTGAGTAGGAAGTAAATCCTGCGGACATGGGAAGTAGCAGAAGACACTGTTTAGCAGAATAAAAAAAAATTTCACCCTTTTCCGCTACTCTTCTGTATAAAGATGAATGGATAAGGTCACTTCTGTCGCGTAAAATACTTTTGAGCTACGCTACCAGCTTCGGAGTTCACTTATTTAGCAGAAAAGTAATTACAAAATGGGAAGTTGGAGAAGGACGATAGCGGATAGCGTGGAAAATTCTGCAGAAATTACTTATGTACTCTTTTAAAAAACAAAAGGGGGCTTGTTTAAAACTGCGGCCAGAGACTTTATAGTAGGCATCTCTTTTTTTGGGGATAGCGCCGAAAAAAAGGAGTGAAAATACATTTTTACAGTAGTGCTCCAGTAGCTTTTTTGCTGTCTGCGGATTTTCATTTTGAAATGTACTTTTTTTCTCGTTCTCTGGTGATGAGGCTTGTTTGTTCCTGTTACTTTTGTTGTTTGAAAAGCTTTTAGCAAGTTGAGCCAACAGACCGGCCCACTTGTATATTCCTGTGATGTAAACCGTTTTTCATGGCATGCCGTGTAAAATATGATATGAAATTGTATCTTCTTCTCTTCGCCAGTTTTTTTTCTTCACTAGCTACTTGCTATACAACACCCATTCCATACCAAAAAAAAACTTAGTAATTTAGAAAGCTAAAATATCCAGAAAACGTTTTATATATGTTAAAGGGGCATTAACAAAGCTGTTTCTTTAAGAGATTTTCCCTTTTTTTGTCATGTGAGCAGCTAATGCTGCTTACTAGATCGAGATATACATTCTTACTTACTACTAGCTAGACAATAGCACCACAACGAACGGCTCTGGTGGTTTCTGTAAAAGGAAAGTAAAGCTGACGTGACTGGCTCCCGGAGCCACTCCTAATTCTGTCTTGCTGTTTGCTTATTTTGCTTATTTTGACTTTTTAGCCCTTTACTAATAATGTGGCATTTTGTGCGGTGGTAGGTATTTTATACGAGATGACCCTTTACTAAATCCATTTTCAAGAGGAAGGGGACAGGAATATAAAAAAGGCTACAATGAATTTTCCAAATGTATACGCTCTTCTCCCCTACATTTTTTTAGAAAGGGACGGGTGAAAGCCCCAAAAATGTTAGGGAAAAAGCATGACCACATTTGCTCTGACCAAACCAAGAAAAAATATACTTAAAGGAAAAAGAGAGAGACATACAGAGAGGAAAAGCAAACATCAGGTTTTTTCCTCGTTTTTTTCTCTCTCTCTTTACCAACAAATATTAGCATTTTCCACAATCCCCCCTTCCTATCTTTTTTTACTTTGGTATAATACATACTTAAAAAAAAGTTGGGAGAGGGAAAGGCAGAAGAGGATGCACACACGAAAGAAAATTAGGTCAACGAGACAATTTTCCCAGATAATTTATGTGATTAAAGTGACTAAGGATTTTAGCCTGTGTAGAGTGTAGAAGGGGAAGAGAGGGAGTAAAAGTGGCAGTGGTAAAAGGGAGCTTACACAGCAAACTCTGACTTTTCGCTGTGTGAAAATATATGGACGGTTGAAAGCAGTGAACAGTCAGCAATGTAAAAAAAATAAGGAAAATCTTTTTTTTCTCTTCTCAAAAAAAATAAAGCTAAAGTCCAGCTCCGACCTCGGCCCGTGATTATATTTTTTTTTTCGTAGAGGGAGAATAACAGCAACGACCTAGTAATAAGTGGCGACGAAGAAGGAGGGCAAAATGAAAGTGAAACGGAGCCCAAGATTGCAACTTTTTTTTCTTATTCTTTAAGTAACTACCTCATCTAATGATGATACTTACAACTACAACAAAAGTAATAATAATGATAGTAATAATAGACGTGTGCAAGTAGTATTTTTATAAGGTAAGTGTGCTATCAGTTCTAAGATGAGTATGAGTATGGCTCTATATTTGCGAGTGCCGCTTTTCTAGTTTTTGCATTCACTGCTACCAGTACGTGACGAGATACTTTTTGGTATGACAAGCCGTAAAGGCTTAAGTGTGTTTCTTGGACGCTATCTGCCTGGAGCCAGCCAAGAAAAAACATCCAAGTCGTGGACTTGGACTTTTCATATAATTTTTTTTTCGTTTAGAGGAAAAAAAGAGGAGTAAAGTTCACCGACTCCTTTCACTGTTCCGTTTCTATTTTTTTGTCTTTTTTGTCCATCTTGTCCAGACAGGAGTGCTGAGATGGTTCCAGATTATATGAATATTTTTGGGGAGCATAAAAAAATATATATTTTTGAGATGTAATTTCTTATCCGTGCAATGTAGGACGGTGGGAATGCTAATGCTTGTTGCTATTTTTATGGGGGACACACTCCTCACATATCTCAAGTGTTGCTAAATGTGTGCCTCAATGTCACAATTATAGAAGGAGGCAGCGCAGCGCCTCCTCGGGTCGCTCCATTATTTCTGTCCATTGCTATTCTCTAAACGTGTGGCAAGTTCTATTTGTCCCATTTTACTCCTCAAAGAGAAAATTGCGAAATGGGACGTTTCTAATCGGACAATTTCATTTAAGTCCGACTACATTTTCTCGAAGTTTAACACAGTTTGAGGAAAGAGAGTCTTATTTCTGGGTAAAACTGGAGTGTTTTCGCTGAGGTAACCTTTGCAGCAAAGGAAAGCACTTTTTTAGGTGGATAAAAGTGAACGTAGACGTTTTTTAAGTAGTATTCACTCAACCACTTCTAAAGAGACGTCCACAAAGGACAAAAAAACCTAGGACAATGTTGTACGGCGCACCGTTATATTATGTAATGGCCATCCAAAAATAATGACCTTTTCGTTTCACATGCAAACGCACTTGCATACATGAAAATGGAACGAACTGCGTAGTATATCATTACGTTAGGGATGAATGAGTGAATTCTGGTTAAAAACGAGAGTACGTCTTGCTAGCGTAAAAAAGCCCCAAAATATTCTAAAGCTGCTTCAACAGTGAGTTCAGACTCGCTGCTCCGTTTTTTCTTTAGTAGTCTTTAAAGTGATATGAGGAAAAAATGTGATTACGACGGTTTATGATTCCTCTTGGTTGGTAAGATAGAATTTGAGAATGGACATGGAAGCATATACAATGATGGAGCACACTCAAAGGATTTCCTACAAGCAGATTTTTTAGGCCGATAATATGCCTTTTTGCTGAAAAAGGAACCATTTTCTACCTAGTACAAGCTAGCGAGACTTTCGTGCAGTATTTTTCTACATTTTGTAAGGGAAAGATTGTAAAAACAGAAAAAAAATGCTGATGTGACTGAAAGGGAAATGACGTAATATAGACTACTTAAATATTATTATAAGGTTTTATAATGCAAGTTATGCGGCTTTGATGGAGAAAAAAAAGGAATATTCGAGCCGTGGACCATTTCCCATGGAAAGGGGCTCTGTCTGAGAAAATTACTTAAGTCCCTCTTTACCGGTTACCAGTTACCACTGATTCTCTCATTTTTCTTGGATTGCTGAGCTTTTTCTTACGAGTGTTCTGGCTTCTTCCTGTGGGGGCTACCTACAAAAATGCTTCAAATTGCTTTAAAATTCTTAGCTCCCTCCATATATATTTCCAGATGAAAGACACCACATCACCACTCCTTTCCAGTGGCCCTTTGAAGGAGATTTAGATAGATATATTTTTTTCATTATGACTCGACCCTTGTTAAAGAGGGACGAAGAATTAAGGGAAACTGATAGGAAAGGGAGCGGATGAGAACGATTTAAAAGAAATGCTTACTCTACATCAAGTACCTAATTAAGTGAGTGTGTCGTTAAAATGGAGCTGTAATTGAAAAGCCTATTTCATGTCATCTCGCGGAGGGACATCCACTCTCTCCTCCTTTTAGTAGCCTAATAGTCCGTCCGTCCTTCCTTTCTCCCGCAGCCCTTTGATAAGAGGATCTCAGATAGTGCCCAACTTTCACTAGCCGGACGAGTGTGCCTGGCTGAAAATGAGTTCTTGGAATTTTTCCTCGGTTTCCTCATTTAGTTAAAAAGTGGGAAGGCTCCAAGGTCTTCTAATATTGATAAGGAGGGAAAAAGTCACGTTTTTTTTCTCTCCCTCTCTTCTGCCCCTCCTATTTATGCAAAAAGAGCGCAAAGTAGTGGTGTAATACACTAACATATTATACCCGACAGTGTCTGGCTCCACTTTTATATGTCGCAATCAAAATGCTGAGCAGGTACAGCCCCTTTCCTTGCGCCATCTTCCAATACAATTTCTTTGTTTGACAAGTGCCAATAAGCCATAAGAGAGCTGTGTGCCCCAACGGTAAAATCCATTTTGCAAGTGACCTTCAAACTGTATACTTAACTCGTATTGATATGTAGGTAGCCTTCTCTCTACAAATCAGATATTTTTCCTCAGCTCATGTCAGTTCTCTTAAGCAAAGTAAAGAAATCCTTTTAAAGCTGAACTTCACATCACGTCTTGTAAACTGTTTCGTAATATTATTCTTTGTTATAGACAAAAAAGCCTCAGCTTCCGCAAAAAAATCATAATAATATGTAGCATATTTAAGCATCTCCTTTGCATATTTACATTATGGATTATTATAAACTTTTACCCTTGGAATACACAATTTTCTTCCCCTCTAAATAAGTATTACACTTTCACCCAATTCATACAAACCGACTATATTTTTTGCATACTACCTTTATACAACTGCAGTTGGCAAGAGGGAGGAGAAAAAAGATAAGTTTGCAAAATAGTTTCCTCTTCCGGTCCCCTATTTACATGAAGAGAGACCGTGATGCATTGTAATGGTCCCTAATGGGGACTAAATGTATCATAAAGGGTTTTGCTTTAGCTATTCCTTCTAAAATTCTCCTCTCTCCGGGCAAGTACCTACTCACCTTATAAAACATTGGTAAACACGAGCATTACTACACTTCTCGACTAAAGTAAACAAAAAAAAAGTCTCCAGTCGAGGAAAAATACATAATATCCACGCTCTTGTACTGCTTTTTTTGGTCACAGTGATATTAGCCACACAAACAATTCGCTACTTTTTGGGGAGTATGTGTACACTCTTAAAATTCCATTTATTAACAGCGTCAGATGATAAAGAAAGTAAAAAAAGTTGCATTAATTCTCCTTTACAAAAAAATTCTAGACCTCTTCTCAAGAATAAAAAAGTTATAAAGTTTTTTTTTTGCTCGTGGCAAAAATAAAGAAGGGAAAGGATGGAAAACCGAGTAGAGTAGTTATATGCATCCTGGCATTTTTTTTCGTAAAAGTCGTTCCCCGTATTTCAGTAACTTTCCTTGCTTCTGTGTTTTTTCCTCTTTTTTATGGTTGCTCTCAAGCCTTAGTGCTTGTTTCCTCTGTAGATTTTTTAAAAGATGAGAAGATTGGTATGTCCCTCAGTATTAGGGAAGTATGGAGAAAGTCGCTAACAATCCAACACATTCACTTTGTCTTGATAAGAGTAACTCCTTGAAGCTAAATTACGAAAGAGAAAACTTGTAAAAAAATGGGAAAAAGTTTCTCTCAAAGATTTTGGCTCGATATATTATTATGATAGTTTTTTCCTAAATTTTTACTTATTACAGCAATAAAAAGGGGAAAAAAGTTGAAAAGGAGGGAAACACATTTTTGTATATTTTGCAATCTTATCACAAACGTGTATAAATTAAGTATGAAAACTGTTGCAAAAGTGGTATCGATCGTTCAGCAAAAAATATATATATTTTAGCGCCAGCTTAATATAATATCCGGGAAATATGCACGTTGTGGTATGAATGTAGTAGTCAGTACCTGCATATCCTTTCCGGAATTTTATACTCCGGAACAGGCTAACGGAAAAGGGATTACTACGTGCAATCTAGAGTTTTCCGGCTGTGCAGTGAAATATTAAAGAAAGTAAAAATGGGCGGAAAAACGAACAAAATAAATTATTATGCTTCTTCCAAAAAGTAAGCATATTTCGGTTATATTTAGGCACGTAATTAAAGAGGGATAAACTGGTTAATTCACAGTTCAAAAATTGGTGTGCAAATACCATTAAATATTTTTTTCATTGGTGTCTCCTCGCAAAAATTCACGCTATTGGCTACAGCCTAAGCTCCTATTTTTGAGACACGAAGACAACGTCAACGGACTAAACAGTGTATGCAAGAAAGACAAAAGCAATCAAGTAAAATGTCACGTCACGCTGCTGTGCTGTTTTATATATGTGCTTGGAATATAGGAGCGAGTATAAGTTTACGTAGTTTCCTTTTTGGGGAATATCAGTTTTCTTTCTGCATGGGAGGACAGCCAGCCAAAGCCACGTTCGTCTGGGTGTCTTCCTCTTTCGTGATGTGGATGTTTACATGTTTTCTCCGTCTCGTTCGCATAGCAAATCATTTCCAGTTTTCAAAAGTCGAAAAGAAAGAAAGAAAAAAGCTTTGTGGACATTCCACTGTGCAAAATCGGATTCCACTGTTTGGGTTTTGTTTTTCGAATTTCTCCGTTTTAAGTACACCCTCGTGTGTACAATGCGTTTGAAGCTCTGTTTTGGAAGAATTTTGTTTACTGTATCACTCCCTTTTTGTGTAAGTGGAGCTTTTTTGTGCTTCTCTGGACCAAAAAAAGCAATAATGTTGACTTGTGACACGTAGCAGAAAAATGCACATGTGGAAATGACGAGGGCAGAGCTTTTATCTTTTTCACATTTTCCATATCTTTTCTCTGCGCCAAACCTTCATATATACTTTTATTTACTAATTTACTGCGTAACCCCATTTAGGTATAGAGCCACATATTTTTCTTGGAGAGCTGGAAGAGCAGCCCAAATTTGATATAAAGCATGTCTAATAATAATGTCCAGAAAAATTGGTACAATGGGCTTGCGTCCTCACTTAATATCCTACTTTAAGACAAAGGGACGTTGCCAAAATCACATCCTTGCAAAATATTTTCCCCTTTTAATACTCGACAATTCAAGTAGCACGAAAAAAATAATACTATTTTTCTAGGACACTTTGACGCTTGTCAGCCCCACTAACGGATAGTGTTCTCTTATAAAAAGGGAAAAACAGATATTTTTGGGAAAATGGGACAGAGGACAGAGGACGGAGGGATAGCACTAGAAAAGAAAATTTTCTTGGGACTGGCTGACTGGCAACACTACTAATATTGTTGCAATAAGCTTATTATGCTCACATATTGCTTACATAAAAGCAATAAAGGATTTTATAATGTTTGGTGAGAGAGAATTTCATGTTAAATACTTTTACAGCTTGTAGGAGACATCAAGGTTACACTCTGCGAAATGTGACTTTGACTTTACACGCCTTTCCATATTTGGACAAGAAAATGAGTCTTTTATGTATTCCTTTGCTGGAAGCAAACAGAGAAAATAGGTCCCCACTGGAATTATTTTTTGGGTTTTAAGGTCTCCAGCTATATAGCCTTGTGCATGCTCACAAAAGGAAAATTATATTTTTCCAGGTCGTTTAGAAAGGAAAAGATACATAAATAAGTATTTACTTTCACTCCTTTCTCCTCTAAAAAACCTTCCACGCACACGGCCAAACAACATGATAGCGCAAAAACAAAAGCGTTTAAATGTGCAATGGATCTCACTGTGGACGACAACTGCCAACCCATCCAATAAACATGAAAAAGCTGAGGACGGAGGAGGGAGTGGAAACAAAATGTCACGTCAACTCCTGTTTCGTAATAATAAAGGACATGACGCTGCAAATGGAGGGTGATGCCAGTACTTATTTTTCTTCTTTCCCGGCACCATCCCAAGAAAAACGGTTTTTAGTGAAGCCTCCTCTCTCCTCTCTTTTCTCCATACTTCGATATAAGTTAACGCGAAGCTGTCACTCACACAAGTAGATATATATTTTTGGCTTGGTAAATGTATTTTTAACATATATAAAAAATTGCGAAGAGGCTCCCAGGAAGAAAAGAATAAGAAAACTGACACAGTTTTTTTTTTAAAAAAAGGAGGGGAGTATCCAAATTATGTGCACACATGAAGTACCATTATAGACAAGCTGTATTTTCCGATTTCGCAAATGCGTTATTTCAGCATATTTTGCAAGGCTGTTGAGATCCACTTCTGCACATATTTTTCTATCATGTAGAATTATTCTCTCGCGGGATTTGTTTTATTCATAGGAGCAGTGATTGTGTTGAGAAAAAAAGTCATCTTTTTTTTCTATTCTTCGAACTGCTGAAAATCGGTTATTATTCTTGTATGAAATACAGCATTCATTGATAGCTACAACGAATCGATTCCATTTACAGGAGGGAAAAAAATAATAGAGAAATGAGAAGTGAAGGGAATGTGAGGGGTACAAAAAATCGCTGATAGCTGATATTTCATTTATGTTGAGGGATCTGGAATACGGAAAAAAAAAGTTTTTTTTTCTTTCGCAGAGCTTCCTCCTGGATACTGGATATCTTTCATTTTTTATCGTACTTGAGAAAGGCTTAAGCTTGAAAGATGACCTTTTCAGATATATATTTTTTTGTGCTTGAATTTAGATTGGTGAAATCATTCAAGGGAAGTTGTAAGCGAAAATACATTATTATGCTAGCACTCCAAAAAAAATAGAATGTTGGACCATCAACGCTTCAGTCTATAACAGAATGGGTAACGACAAAAAAAATGCTGGATTGGAGACATGACTTAGGTAGCAGGATATTCGTTTCTTCGAGTAGTCCGTTAGAGTAAGACTCAGCAAAGATTTTTTTAAGGGGAAAAAGAATACGAGAAATTGGTTGGGCACATATGCTCCGCGATTTCAAGTTGGCACACTGCTACAAAAAAAATATTAGACTGGGGGAGAGGGGGAGAAGGGATGTATTGTTGTAGGTATTTGATATTTTTTTAGGAAAGGGTTTTTTACTCTGCCCATGCATAGTACATGAGATATGACCTCATCTTGTTGAATGAACATAGAAAAATTGCTGAAATGTGCAGAATTTCTCTCGCTCACTCTGCAAAATTTGTAATATTCTGAAACAGACTGGGTGGCGGAGTAAAAAAAAATACGTATCGGGACTGCTTAAGTACGCCACTTGTTAGTATTAGTACAAAGCGGAGATTGTGTTAGGTTCTCGTTTTGTAGTGCTCAGTGCTCACTACTACTTCTGCTCCGCAAATGGATGAGGTAGGAGGAGAGGTGGAAAAGTAAAAAAAACTGATTTTTCCCTGCTGGAGTAGTGGAAACAAATGTGGAAGAATAAAAAACCCTTGAGGATAGGATTTTTTTTGGAGGTAGCGAAAATATAAAAAAATATATAAAAACCCTTGACTTTTTTTCCAAGGGGGAAAACGACAGTTTATTCATCTGGGAAAATGCTTTACTTATAAGCTGATGCTCTACATTGTCTCTGGCGTTCAGGGCTCTCTGTTCTGCCAGTTAGCGCATAAATAGGGAAATAGTCAGAGAGTTGATTTGTGGAGTATCTACTCTCCCGTAAAAAATTACTTTGTGATGACGATGAGGATGACGAGCATGATTTTTAGTGAAAAAAATGTAGTCTACATGGCGAAAGATTTTGCTACTCATTTTCTTCACATTTCGCTTTTTCCGTGGGAAAAAGTGAAACTATCAGCCACCCTCAATTTGAAATGAGCTCTTGAGCCTCTCTTGGGACAACTGAAATAAAAAAAGTGTTTGAGTTGTTGGAAATATATCTAGGGACAAATGTGAAAGTGGATGGGTGCAGAGTGAATAGGGCGACTTTATCCTTTCCATTTGATGCGGAAAAAATTACATGCCCTGACACTCACACTGTATTAGATCTATTTGTGATTTCTTTCAAAACACTCCCAGGCAAAAAAAAACTTGAGGGAAATTGATGCATGCTCTCTACGAACGATTTTCCCACTCTGATTGCTTTTTCGAGATGTGGGACAGAAATGCAGAAATCCCGAACTAAATTTTTTTTAGTGCAGAGAAGAGCTATGTGCAAAGCTACAAGCTAAATTATAGATTACATATACGTGTCGTTTTCCGTTCTTGGAAATTTATAGAAAGCCATTGCTTTACCATTTACATATTTGCAAAATGGGATATTTTTCACTGGATGGCAGTAGATCATTTATAGAAAACAGGAGGGAGAACTAAAAGGAAATAGCTTTTTCAGTGAAATCTCATAGATCAAATGGACTAACTTTTTTGTATATTTTACTCCATCGAATTTTTTAGTAGAGGATTAAACTGGATTTTTAGGGACTTTTCCTTGCAATCTTTTCCAAGTGCTTATGCAACTGCACAAAAATACAGTATTTCCGAGAATATCACATTTTCATCGGAAACAGCCAGACTCCTTATTACTATACCTTCCGAATAATTAACTTTTAAATTATTTACTGATCCGAGCAAATGCAGGTGTGTCGAAAAATGCCACCTTAAATAATGGGCTTCCATGTTCACTGTTATTACGGCGGCTTTCTCCCTCCAAAACGGCGCCTCTTCCCACCCCTTCCCTCCGTAATAACTGAGAAAGCACTCAATTTCTACTCTTTTGGGACTACGTTCACCATTCCACCAAAACCAAAAAAAAATATTCCTTTTGTATGGGGACACCCAACCTTTAAAACGCATCTAATGCAATCGACTTTACCTCATTTAATCGGTTTCCTGGCATTATTATTATCCCATCAATATTATAAATTATAGTAAAACGCCGAATTAAAATGACTGTTAGATATGTGAGGGAGCATAAATAACCCGAAATGGTTTTTCCATTCTGCCACGCATATTATTCACCTCGCATCAATATCACAGTCCCCGTCATTATCAGTGAAAGTCCATGCCAAAAAAATACATAATACCGTAAAGACTTACTATATAGCCACTATAGCATGATAGGTGGCATTTCATACAACTTGTATGGGTGTTTCTGTGAGGCTTTCCCGCAGTTTAACGTTTTAACTTTTTCACTCTCTCCCAGGGCAAGATCAGCAAAAGCCTAAAACGGAACGGTTGTTAAAATATGCATACGGAATTATTGACTATCTCGTATAAAAAACGACTTAATAATGGTAAGGATGAGCGAGCCGAGTCCACACAAATAATATTTTTTTTTGGGAATGCGTGACTTTCTCCTCTCATCAATTTTAGCACAACATGACACAAATTCCGTGCACAATATCAGTGCACTCACTATTCACTCGCTACTCTCATTTCTCCCTCACTAAATGGTTTTGTTATACACAATCAGACAATTTATTGTCACATACACTCCCGTTTTTCTTCTTCTTTTTTTCAGTAACTAGCAAAAAAATATAGTACGCTTCTATTATAATACTACTCTTTTGTGTGAGGAGTAAAAAGAGGAAAAAAAGAATATTTTTTTTCTGAGAAGCCCAAGTAAAAAGCCAATTTCTCCCCATTGAAAAATGAAAGCACATAAAGAAATTCTCATATTCTATGCATAGCATGATATATCATATTACTGAGCAACAAATGCGTACTATTTTGCATTTTGGGAGAAAGTGGCAGGCGTGTTCTAGCCCGTTACAGCTTTCTCCAGTTATTTATCGGGGTCCATTATGCAAAAAAGAGATACGTGCATATGCATAATTTACTTTTTATGTACCAACAAACTACATAACGCATAGTTTGGGAGAGGGAGAACACACCAAAAACCAAGCAGCACTGGAGAAAATAAGTTTTTTTTCTTCAGTTTTTCACTTCTGTGTGAGTGCACACATTGTGTGTGTACACAGAAAGTGAAGGCTACATTTTTTCCGGGGAAAAATGAGTGTTTTCGACTTGTACACTTTTCTTGGTTTAGCGAGGGAGGTGAATATTAAATATATAAGGATATGAAAACATGCACGATAATAGTTCCAG
>JAHZND010001519.1:0-18175 GCA_027744115.1 Acrocyrtus sp. NNG-2020 | reverse complement strand
CTCACCTTGTGGAGGCAATTTCCCTGCAACTATCCCGGGGAACAGTTACCAATCACAAGCTATTAAAAATGAGATTGGAGCCATGTCCCGGTCGAGTGAAATGGAGCTGCAGTTTTATCGACTCCTCCCTAGATGTGATCCTGCAGCCAAGTCTAATTGAACTTCCTTTCGAGCCTCTGAGCTGGGTCGGGTGGGACGTGTTTAAGCGGAACTTTACTGGAATAGTTAGCCGCTACCGGTGGGAGAGTAAATCATCTCAAGTGTTGTCCGATTTCTCCAGAATGAGAAATCTCAGCGAAATTGTGAAGTTGGTAAACTTTCCTAGCGTCGACTACGAGCACATAGCACTGGACAATTCGCATTTACTCTTCTTTAACCACATAGAGCTACAGCGCCAAAACCATCAGTATGTGCGTGTGCCCTCCGACGAGAGAATTAAGAAATGGAGTAATCGTCCTGAAAGGCTTCTTCTCGTGTTCACCTCCGTCCCAAGTCATATTCCCTCATTGGTAAATATTGCTAGTGGAGTGGTGCACTGCAAAACTGCCTTATCTCAATCTATAGGCTGCACCATGGAGGATGTGAAAGTGTGCCTGGTTGGTGTGGAGGAGTTTGACCCTACCACATTTTTTGATAGGCGAGAAGAGAATGATAACAGCCGGCTAACCTTTTGGGACGAGCTATGTTCTACTGAAAATAACTCTGTTTCCACTCTGAAAATTATGTGCCTTAAAAGAATCCTAATGATTTATAATTTGGAGGAGTTGAGGTACCCAAGAAATTTCGAGGATTTTCAAATCTCTTTCGGATATGGTGTTGGCATGGACCTGTTGCGAGGGCTGATGAAGCGCAATGATCTCTTGTAACGATTTTTAATGTTGTTATTATTATAACTGCAGTTATATAGGCAACCGGAGAATTGCGTTTTGGAATTTTTTGTAAAGGGGCTGTTGCATAGAAATGACATTTTTAACAAATAAGGACATAAAATCACAAATGGGAAACCTCAGGATAAAACATTTCCGTTTCCGCAAATTATTAAAGCTGTCGCATAGGAAATAAGGAAATGTTACGTTATGAAATATTAATATTACATTTCCTTATAACGATTTATCCTAAAATTTCCCGTTTGTGATGCATGCACTAATTTTTAAAAACTGTCATTTCTATGAAACAATCCTTTTGAGAGAAAAAAATGCCAAAACGCAATCCACCGGTTGCCTATATAACAGAAGCGATGATACCTGCTTTAACTTAAATTGACTGCTAAATTTTAAGTTAAGTGATAATCTTGAAGTAAGAAAATAAAGTAAAATGGAGTACTGATGCAAAATTTTATTGTGATGAAATGAAACCCCAATTTCCCAGAGTCCCAATTTCGGACAATGGCAGCGACGTCTCTGGATGCGGATGCCGATGGGGTTGCTTGTACTGAACTGTGTGGAGGCAGAATGAAAATAATTTTGCATAAAAATTGTTTTGTACTCATCTATAATTTGAATGAAATTGGCTATGAGGATGAGAAGTACAGGGTTGACTACACAACTTATTTGGACGAGTACGAGAGGAGTAACGATGTATTGGATCGAATCAGCATGTACTAGGATACGGTCCGGTTCCGAATTATGAGTGGGCTGAGCATGTAAAAACAGAAAACGAAGAGGATCGAAAAAGTCAAATTAAAAGAAACATTCCATTACTTGCTTGCTCTGTATAAAATATTTATTCCTGTACTTCGCAATTAATATTTTAAGGTGGGTTAGCCAAGTTTCAAAATATTTAAGTACGCAAAAACAAAAAAAAATGAAACATCATTCCATTCCAGCATTCCAAGAAAAGCGGGAGATTTTGTTAAGCTTAATTACAAATATATTCATTTTAAATGTAAACAATAACATTTTAAATTAAATTAAATGGCATCTTTCTTACAGTTGAATGTATTTGTGCTCAGTCATAAAAAAATTGCAGGTAAAAGTATCCAGGAATTTGCTATAAAACGTGCATGATTTTATATGACCCTTCTTTTTTGCTTCAATGAGCAACATGTACGAAGTAAAAATGAATACTCGACTCGACACTCTCCGAATGAGCCTCGTGTCGGATGTTTACTTGGGAATAACGAGTGGGAGTTGGGATTCTCTCCATATGACTCATACTTCCGAAAAAGAAAGGCGGTACCATTATGGTGACGATGACATATTGTGTTACCCATAAATTCTTATCGAGATACGTGTAAATTTTCGTGGCAAAAATAATATTTGGCAATGTCAGGTCATCTCCAGCTAGTGATTTTAATAGACTTGAGTGCTCTCAGAAGCGAATTCTGGTCAGAGGACAAACTGTCTCACATTGTGGAGGCAATTTCCCTGCAACTATCCCGGGGAACAGTTACCAATCACAAGCTAATGAAAATGGGAATGGAGCCTTGTCTCAGTCGAGTGAAATGGAGCTGCAATTTTATCGACTCCTGCCTAGATGTGAGCAAGCAGCCGAGTCTAATTGGTTTCTCTTTTGAGCCTCTGAGCTGGGTCGGGTGGGATGTATTTAAACGGCACTTCACCGGAATAGTTACCCGCTACAGGTGGGGCAGTAAATCATCTCAAGTATTGTCCGATTTCTCAAGAATGAGAAATCTCAGCGAAATTGTGAAGCTGGTAAACTTTCCTGGCGTCGACTACGAGCACATAGCACTGGAGAAATCTCATTTACTCTTTTATAACAATATAGAGCTGCAACGCCGAAGATATCATAATGCACCTTTCGACGAGGGAATTAAGAAATGGAGCAATCGTCCTGAAAGACTTCTCCTCGTGTTCACATCCGTTCCAAGTCATATTCCCTCATTGGTAAATATTGCTAGTGGAGTGGTGCACTGCAAAGCCGCCTTATCTCAATCTCTTGACTGTACCATGGAGGATGTAAAAGTGTGCTTGGTTGGTGTGGAGGAGTTTGATCCAGCCACACTTTGTGATAAGAGAGGAGGTGATGATAACACAAGCCAGCTAGGCTTTTGGGACGAGCTATGTTTTAGTGAAGAAAGCTTAGACGGAAGTGTTTCCACTCTGAAAATAATGTGCCTTAAAAGTATCCTAATGATTCATAATTTGGAGGAGTTGAGGTACCCAAGAAATTTCTCAGATTTTCAACTGCCTTTCGGATATGGGGTTGGAATGGAGACGCTGCGGGAGCGGTTCTTTTGCCATGAAGGAGAATGATGTAGTGTAAAAAATGATAATTGTTATTACCTGCATTAAGTTTTCCTTAAATTTATTGCTAATTTTTTTAAGTGAAGTGATAAATTCTAAAGTAAGGGAATGGCGAGTTAAATGAAATAATGCAAAAAAATTTTTATTGTAATGAAACCGCAAACCGCGTCTGTGAGTGACAGTGAGTGGTGAGGCCTGTCAGTGAGTTTGGCCCTGGCAAAATAATTGGGACAATGGCAGCGACGTCTCTGGATGCGGATGCCCAGGGGGGCTTGTACTGAATTGTGTGCAGGCAAACTGAAAATAATTTGCAATTCTATACTCATCCATAATTTGAATGAAATTGGAATTAAATGAAATTTTTTGTTTGTCTTTTTGTTTATTTTTTATGTGTAAATTATTTTTGAGGATCGGGTACAAAATATAAATTAAATTACTCTACATAATTTGCTCTTGCTATAAAATATTGACTTATCCATTGTTATTATTGTTGTTGGCGGGAACGAAAAAGAACAATTCTAAAAAATAAATTGCAGAATCAGTCGCATTAATTTTTTCATATTTCTTTTACAAAATAATGGTAAAATGCTTTTAAATTTGGACAGATGTACGCTAAAGCATAAAGATGGGCACTTACTATTTTCCTGATCTTGTTCCCCATTTACACTTTCAACTTCGACATGGACAGCTTCCGCAGTTGCAGAGAGCGCCAAAAGGACAATCACTGCCAAGAGGAGAACCGCTACCGTGCCCATATTATTGCAGAAATGGAGAAGTTGCAGTTTTGCTAAAAACAAAGAAAGGAGAGGAGTTGGGTATTGATATCATTTTCAAATCTGACGAGTCCTTATATAAGTCTGCAATAAGTAGGGCTGAGGTTCTTTTTGCATGTCAAAGGAAAAGTTACAGTTGCAGAATGACAGTGGACAGCTCATTACCGTGGTGATTTTTTTTTCAGCGAATGCGAATATCTATTCCAGTCAGATAGACCCGAGATAAATTTAGGCCGCAGATATCAGTTCTGAAGGTTGGCAGCTATAAGATCTCTTCCAATTGTTTAAATACAGAAAATGCGCTTTTAGGTAATTGCAAGGTCGTAGCGGTAAAATTGGATTATTTTATTTGTTAAAATTGTGAACTCGAAATTTTCCGAATTAAAACCTTTCCAATTCGATCATGATTAGAGCTATTATAACGTTACAGCTCTTTTTTGCATAAATTTATTGCAAGATTATGTACCGGTTAAAATTTAGCTGTGCTGAGGATGTCAATGTCAACATGCACATTTAGATTCATTTTATTGCGTTTTTACGCTAACACGATATCATACGTCACATCCACATTAACTCAACTCATCTGCACCATTTTTATTGACAAGCTACCCCAAACGAGGAAGGATGTAGCATGACGTGAACTTTTTTTTTAAATTTTCCTTTTAATGACAGGAAAACGCGAGCCAAATTGCTAATAGTAAATTTCCTTCTACACCGAAGACTTTTGAGATGTCCTTCTGTACTTCAATAGTTTTAATCTAGCACTAAAATTCACTGCGCAGAACGTGGTTTGTGGTTTGGTGAGAAATCAGACGGCAGACAGTATATAAACAAAGTTTAGAGACTAGACACGGGTGTTGTTGAAGCAAACTAGTTACCTACGCCTAAAACTGTGACTTCCAAAGACTTGCAAAGTTCCAAAAACAAAATTTCCAAAATATCCCAACAGAAATATTTCATGTTAAAATGGGACTCAAAAATATTGCTTTGGCTATGATCGTCATTGGAATGTGTCTGCTGGCGGTGTGCAACGCTCAGGAAAGAGAAAGGACTTGTGCGGCAAAGATCCGTAAGTTTTATCATTTTTTTAAAAAATAAAACCAATTTTATGTAAAATGTACGAAAATTAGGTAAATGGTTGTATGAATTTTACTTTAGAAAGCGTCAAATCAGGAAATTGTCCTCCATCCGATCCTTACCTAAATTGCGGTTGGTGCTATGACCAGTGCAGGTCTGACAATGAGTGTGGAGGAACGAAGAAGTGTTGCCTCCAACGTGGTTGCGGAAATGAATGCAAAGATGCAATTTAAACCTATTCTATTGTCTTCGTGTAATTTTCTGTTCCAAAAATTTGTTTTTAATTTACACACATAAATCTATCTATAACTTTTTTTGAGATATTTGCTTAAATAAAAATCTGCGAGCAAAACTTTTTCATAAAGTGAGTAACGAGTAGATTACCTTCGAACGCTTTTGGAGGCCCCTGTCGGGGGAACAATATTTATGTATGTCGGAATTTTATCATTTTGCTCCATATCATCAAGCATTTCTTCGGAGTTGTTTAAACAACTATTTGCTATCTGCGAAGCACCCGACGAAGTTCCACCGGAGTTTCTATGGCTACCCTTAATGTCCCTCAAATTCGCATAAATCGCCTCCGTCTCCACCTCCAACTGCAAGTAGGGAGAATTTACAGCAAATGAAATGATACTCGGAGCATTGGAAGGCTTTGAAGGTGATGGCGGCGTGTTTTGATGCTTTGAGAGCAGTTGCTGGAAGTAAGTCCTGAGAGTAGCGAAGTCGGAGCGATGGGAAGGCTCCATTTCCCAGCAGGCCATGATATTGGAGTATCTTGAACGAGAGTAAAATTTTACAGGTCACAATTTTATTTTTGGGAGAAAAATTTTTCAAAAGAATTTTTTCTTCAAAAAATCTTACATTTCCGGGGTGCTATATCTTGGACGCCCCATCCTCATCCCGTTCGTCAGTCTGATAACGAATTCCATGCACCACTGCTCATCCGGATAGAGAACGTCGCCAAGAGTGAATATTTCGTAAAGAGTTGCCCCATAGCTCCAAATGTCCGAATGTGTTGAAAATGTCAGAGTATTGAGAGCTTCCGGAGACATCCACCTCCACGGTAAGGGGCTCTACTTTTTTTAAAAAAAATAAAAATTTTATAACGGTGGTCAACATTTACTTACTTTTTAGGACATTCACCTTCGACTTTTTCACGTAGTTGAGGCCCTCATAAAGCTTTCTGCTCAGACCAAAATCAGATATTTTTGCGATGAACTGATTAGTCAGGAGTACATTTCTCGCAGCAAGATCGGCATGTACCACCTTCATAAAGCAGACGTTTTTATTAAAAAGTTCACTTAAAAGGGTTTAGCTGGACGAAAAAATTATTTTTATACGTTTTTGTAGGCAAGCCACTCCATTCCTCTGGCAATCTGAGCGGAGAAATTGATCAGGTCAAGGGTTGAAACTTTCTTTTTCGCGCGCTCGTTCTGAACTGGTAGCAGAGTCGTGTCAATTTGTTGATTGGCATTTACTAAATTAACGAAAGATGATCTCGCATCTCTTAGAAATTTTTCTAGGCTTCCGTTCTCACATATTTCTGTGGCAATGTGGATAGATCCTTTAAATAAAATGGGAAAATTGACATTATTTACTTTTAGTCTGTCCAATTCTAATGAAAACTTTTCAGAGATAAATTAACAAATTTACTATTTTTGATGTCCTGAGTGCAAGCCCCGACCAACTGGAGGACGTTAACGTGCTCCCCGATATAAATCATAATTTTGACCTCTGACAATATCGACTTGAAAACGTTCACTTCTGCCGTCGGCTTTGAAATTTTTAGTGCGATTGGTTTCTCCCTGGAAATAATCCGACCTTTCACCACATAAGAAAATTGACCTGATCCCAAGTACGTGGACCTAAATTTTTCTATTATTACCAAATTCAATGTCGTCAAACGGAATTTCATATTCCCCTTTGAACGGAAGGAACTCGCAAAGCTCTCCTGGGTGCTTTTTTCCTTGTGCACTGCAAATCAGCTCCGGCTTTCCATTGTAGAACTCGCTCACTTCCTGATCCGTCAAGCTCCGAACAAGTTTCCTTGGCCTCCTTATACCTCCTCAGGGAAACCATCAGAGCCATAACAACCACCACGAGTACAATCAGAGTGACTATCGAAATTGAGACGTACACCCAACTCATTTCAGTTGGAGGCGGGTCGGATATCTCTATCCTCTGCACTTTTTCCACACTCCCCAGCTCATTCTCAGCAACACACTTGTACTCCCCCGAGTACTTCTTTTGGGCTACAGGAAATTCCAGGTACTCCTCCAGGCACGATCCCGAGCTTGTTTTAAGCTCTGAGAATTTCTCAAGAGCATTCCGATATGATCCATTTTCCTCCTTAATAAACCAGTGATAGTTTGGCTGCGGTTCTCCTCTTGCGTTGCACTTCAACCGGCGACTTTTCTCTCCCTCGATGATCTTTTCAGTATAATTTCCCCCTCTAGTTTGGATTGTGGGAAAGAACAGATCTGCAAATCCGTTCAGTTCACTTTTACATGAGCTCAAGTCAGATCAGATCATTTCTTTCTTTCACTTACGCCTAGTTCGGAATGTCTTCGACACCGAAAAAGTTTCAGTACTGTTCCACCACGGGGCAACGCAGTGAACTGCAACGGCATCAATTGGCAGAAAAATGGAGAGCTTCCCGAGCGTATTAAACTCATCAATTTTACGTCGACTCTCGCTAAAAACTCTGGTAACGTTAACAGTTTCTCCATTTGCTGAAGGAAAAAATATATGAAAATAATTTCTGCCAAAATTAGTAGTAAAATTTGGTCACTTTAACTACTTTGTAGAAGCTCCTTCGTCCCATTTTTGTACTCGAGCTCAAAGTACAACTGACTTGTAAAGAGATACGCCACAGCAGTGCAAAAGAACTCCGTCGACTCGTTCGTGTACAGAATTGTGGGTACATCGTCCAATCTGACCAGTTCCGTTTGAGAGGCATCTTGCCAATTGGAATCTGGGAAAAAAGTTTAAAATTTGAATTTTAGAAAAGAAGATTTTGAATTCCTTAGAAATTATGGTTGTGCTGGTTTAATATTTTTCGAACATTTAATATAGTCAAGTGACGTGAAAAACTCAGTCATTTTGGAGAGCTTGCCGTCAATGGTACATCTTGCAAGTCCATTCAAGTGCGAGGCAGGTATGTTGGCACAAGCCCTTACTTCACTTAGCGCATCTATAAAACAAACGCCATCCTTTATCCGTCGAATACAGTCTTTTCTTTTTCAGCTCGCATCCGGTGGAGTCATCAAGACACCGACTGAGAAACTTGCAGTCCAAGGTCGTCTTACATCTCAGTGTTTCCAAGCGCTTCGGGGTGAGGTGAGAAATGCAATCGATTTCTCTCTCGAACGAGTCTAGATAAAATTCTGGTGTCGCTGCACAAAATAAATTCATTTACTAAAAATTGACAAAATTGAAGCAAATGTTTTTGCAGATTTATTGCCAATTATAGCTGTTTAAGATTTTACCAAGAAATTCAATATCCCATTCCTTAACAGTCACCACCTGTCCATTTTCATTGATGATGCAGTCCACCTTCCCCTTTGCTGTTTGATTTGATCCCGGTCGAAGGAAAATGGAAGGGCTCACTTTTGCTTCCTGGTGAAGTTCACTTTTCGCGACTACCTCGACACCCACTTGATTCTGATTCTCGAAGTATAATTTGATCGGAGTCGTTTTCGACAAGCAGGCGAGGTTCACTTCCTCATCCGAAAACACTTTTATGGAGGTTGACGAAGGAGAAAATTCAAACTCTGCGACAATTTTTTCAGTTAAATTTTTGTACGAATCTCCATTTCTGTAAAAAAAATTACTCCTACTTTCCTCACCAGATTTTTTCAGAGCGGGATCTGAAAGCAGAGCGGTCACCCTAACTGAGTAAGAATCCTTTCTGCAGATGTACTCCCCCTCAAAATATTTGCTGGAGATGAATCCATACGTGGGACTATACAATGCATCATCCACCAATGTTTCCCCGCCCTGTAGTTATCCAGCATTCGCATTAAAATTTATGTCTGGAAATAATATCTGGAAATATTTTATAGGTTGACTTACAGCAGCTGTATTCAAATATAGACGGGTTTGCTTTGTTGGCTCGGTTGTGTAGCAGGGAATTATCTTTGAGTCCTGGACGGTCTCCTTCATCGAGCCTAAAATCCCTTTTCCCTGAACGAAAACAGCAATCTTGCTAAGTACCTGTGGATCATTGACCTTTTGACATATTATGTTAGCCGACGTCTTTAATTCCGGGAATCCTACTGCTTCACCGTAGAAAAAATGAATGGTGATGTCAAAAGTGCCCTCAGCTAAGTTTCGCTTCGGATGGGAAATCTTTGCTATTTCCGGAGGCATCACTATCCCACTAATATTCCAGGAAATGGGGTAGCTCGCACTGCACGAGATTTGGAGGTCATCTCCAACGGGAGAGTATAAGGAAAGAGTGCCATTTGCGGATATGTTTGACCACGCCTTTCCCGCATAAACAATTTTAATTGATGGGAAATCCGAAATTGCATAGCTAATTCGCAAACGATAAATAGCTAGTACAAAAAGATGCAAAATTATTGGAAATGAAAGTTGCATTTTTCTGCAAGTTCACCCTCCCAAAATTGTTATTTGTAAACATTTAAGCTTCCCGATTAATACTGACAATAAAAAATAGTGGAAATAGATATACTTCTGTGGGTAGACTGACTCGATATGGCTTCCTATAAAAATTCCCAAAAAAATTGACCAACCTGGAAAATTAGTCAAAGAATGCGGTTAGATTATATATTGCTACAGAAAAGTGCACGTCCCATTTTCTTCATTTAATTCCTCAATGCGGATGTGGTTGGCTAATTTTTCTCTGACGTATTTTTCTTGGAGCTGCTGTCAGCAGCATAATAAAAATAACAAAGTAGCTCTGCTAACAAGGTCAACAAATAAGTAAAATTATAACTTAATCAATTATTAATATTTACATGTAATTTTTATTCACTCTTTATAAAAAGGAAGTAAGCTTTATAAAGTAAACTATTTACTAAAGTAAATCAAACACATATCGTAAAATTTATAGTGCATTTCTCATGCAAGTAAAATTAATTTTTACTTTAGGAACTGAGAATCGGAAATATCGGAATACGATAATCATTTTTCATCCGGAGCTAGACACACTTTTAACCTGGTTGGTTTTTTTAAGAAAAAAAACATTTTTTTAAGAAAAAACATTTTTCTTAGTCTAAATATAATAATTTTCGTTGCATCATCACACGTATGTAATTATAAGACTACCAAATGACATACAAATACATTTACAAATTATTCGTGTAAAATTACTTTTACAAGATTGCCACTGCAAATTGACGTCATAATTGAAATATTAGTGTCACAATTTCTTGAAGAAAATTCTTCGTCAAGTATTATCCATTCATTTTTTGATTTTCCGTCGGCGCCAGAATGAAATTGATTGATTATAAATCTTCTGGGAGTCTAGCTGTCATTGGAATCCAGTCATGGTAGAATGTCCGGGGTTAGATGAACCCTCAACCGGGTTTGTTTTGCATGCATCTTCAACTTAATAATATTCCGCTTTACGTACTTTGTCTTCTCGCCTCCCTCCGAGAAGCGGACTGATGTCCATTCAATAGGGCTCCCAATTCGTCTTGACCTCGCATCCAGAAGTTCCGCTTCCACGTTCACAGTAAATGTTCCAAAGTTGCTTGTTGGTGGAGAGAGAAGACTCAACTGGAGAGACAACCAAATTTCCTCTTCTTTGTCTCCATCCTCCTCGGGAGTTTCACTTGAATGGGAAACTAGCGCCAGCAAAAATTTTATTTGCTCAGTCCGACCCTCTCCAACTTTTTTGGTGAACTCCAGCTCATGTGCACTTTCAGCTAGCTCGGTGTCCAGTGGTCGGTCACTTGGTAAATTGGGGATTTTAAGAGTGACCACTTGCTCCAGCTCCAAACTGTCAGTTGGCGAACTAGTTCCAACACCATTACCATTACCATTCACAGAAGGCACACTAGCAGGAACCGGCACGGGAATGGTGGGTAATTGGGCTGCCAAATTTCCTTGTTGATCTACAATTAAAACACAATTAAAACAAAAGAATTAAAAGGCGAGGTCTCAGCCATTTAATTTTAATTTTTGCAATTATTTCAAAAGCTATTGATAAACATTATTTCCGTACTGTGTCCATTTATCATTCCAACACTCGGATTACTTGGAGCCCGTCCCGACTCAGAATTCTCTTCCAGCTGGGGGTCGTGCACAGGCAGTTTGACGGCTCTAATCTCATAATGAAAATGAAGTTCCTCCGAAATATGGCAAGATCCCAATCTTCTTGGAGTCATCGCCTTAAAATCCAGTCCAAAAGAATGCAACGGAAATCCAACTCTTCCTCTCTGCTCAATAGGCTTCCCACAATGAACTCGAAGTAAATACATAGGAGCATCATTGTCCTCTTCACTATTTCCAATAAATTCTTTTTCAATCCTCATAAAACTGGGTGGAGACTTTGACGCAGAGCCCCGGCTCATTTTCTCCAAGTCCGAGCTAAGTATCTCGAAATGGTGGGCTTCCTGCCCTACCGTGATCAAAATCTTTGTATGGTTCCCCATTCCAAAGTTTTCCTCCTGAAAATTCACACGCTTCTTTCTTTTATTAATTTTTTTAATTCATTAAAATTAAAATAATAGTGATCCCCAATCAAATTCAGTTTCAGCTCTAGTTTCTAGTAATAAGAGTCAAGCAAAAAGAGACATGTGACATGTTCACTCAATGTATTTATGTCCTATGCACGATCACGATATAGATCTTACTCGAGTTTTGGTTTGTTTTGATTTTACGAGTAGTGAATTCGACATGTATTAGCGGCCTAGAGTAATTCCACTCCATGAATTGTGAATAGGCTCGGCTCGGTTTCGTGAGGTGAGCTAGAAGTAAGCTATTTATTTTATTTGTGCGGTATACGTGTTTCTGCAGTATTATATTACATCGCGCATACAGCCCAAGCTGTGTAAAAGCTCAGCTCGTTTTTATGGAAAAATACAGAAATAAAAAAAATGAACAAAGACAAAAAATAATGTTCTCAAAAAGTAGGTATGCATGGTTATTAATACTATACCAAAATGCAAAACTGAAATGAGCTTTGAGTCTTTGATGGTCACAACACTTTCGTCATGACAACGCATAATATGTGCTTGCTCGCACTCGACAGTTTTTTATTTTATTAAAATTTACAGTTTATTCATAAATTTAATTGCAGCGATGTTTTATTAAGAGATTAAAAAAAGTAAGCCAAGTAAGTCGTATTAATTGTCTTTACGATGAAGTTGTCAAAATTATAGCTAGTGTCGCAGGTGCCTTTAAATGTCAAATATTCCATAATGCAAAGATTCGTACACTCCTAGAAAATTAAATAATATAAATAATACATATGTTATCAGTATCTTATCTTATCTTATCAACTAAATTGGTATAATATTTTGGTTGTTAGTTTGACTTGAGCTACAGAATCAGAAGGGATCGGTAAATAAAATAATATTGAAATTATTAAAATAAATAATAATGAAATAAGTAAAACTGATTACTTATTGGAATTAAACCTACCAACTATATTAATATAGGTATGTAGATACTTTCATTTTTAAAAATCGTTAATAAAATTATTTTCAAATGAATTCTACTATTGCGCAGTTTTGGCTTTGAAAAGCTTGAAAAGGTAAATTAAAATGAGCAATTAAGACATAAATACATACTTATAAAAATAATTAGTAAAGTCAATGAATTATTCTAATTCATTTGTGAGCTCTCATTGGAATCCGATGGCTCTGTTGGAAACGCAAGGGCCAAAAAAACTCTTAGTTTGACTTCCTTTCCGTCTTTTTTCAGCTGAATAATATTCCGCTTTACGTACTTTGTCGTCTCGCCTCCTTCCGAGAAGCGGACGGGTGTCCATTCAAGTAGATTCCCTTTTCGTCTCGACATCTTATCCAGAAGCTCGGCTTCCACATTCACAGTAAATATTCCAAATTTGCTTGCTGGTGGAGAGAGAATACTCAACTGAAGAGACAGCCAAATTTCCTCTTCTTTGTCTCCATCCTCCTCGGGAGTTTCACTTGAATGGGAAACTAGCGCCAGCAAAAATTTTAGTTGTTTAGTCTGACCTTCTCCAACTTTTTTAGTGAATTCCAGCGCCTTCGCACTTTCAATTAGCTCCGTTTCCAGTGGCCGGTCAAGTGGTAAATTGGGGACTTTAAGGATGGCCACTATCTGCAGACCGTCGCTTGATTTGCTCGTTCCAGCATTTCTATAATTCTTACTGGGGGGAACGGAGTAGCTAAGAATTTGCGATAGCTGAGTTGCCACATCTAAAATAATAAATTCACTTTTTATTTACTCAATTAATTTAATTCTGNTGGGGGGAACGGAGTAGCTAAGAATTTGCGATAGCTGAGTTGCCACATCTAAAATAATAAATTCACTTTTTATTTACTCAATTAATTTAATTCTGGAAAAATAATTTATAAACATTATTTCCACACCAGGTCTACTTTTCAGTCTACCATTTGGATTACTTAGGGAACGGGCCGAGTCAGTGTTCTGTGGACTGTCACCATGTGGATGTTCATTTACTGGAACTTTTTGATCATTTTTGCGCCCATCTCGCTTCCTTCTTTTTGTGATCTTTAGCACAGACGTTGAGAAGACCGCTTTCCTTTTCCGGTCCTTTCCCTTACTGTTGTGCTTTTTATTTATGTGCGCCCTCAGATATTTCATGTGGAAAAACATTCTCCCACATTCCTCACAGCGCTCCTTCCACTCCTTCGTATAATAATTTATATGGCTTTGAAGGTCCTTCTTCTTGAAGAATCGCTTCTGTGGGTTGCACTTACACGCATACTGTAGCTGAGAAACGCGCCATTGCTCCTTCTCAGATAAAAGTTTAAACTCAGACGGAGTATAAGTGTGCGGTCCATGAATTTTTCCATCACTGCTTGTTGAAGCAATCTCAACATTTGCGTTGCTATTGCTGCTCCCTCCACCACTTCTTGGAGTGATATCCGATTTAGCAGTCACTGAAATTCCAAACTGGTACCCTTTATCAGTCCCCTCGTGGTACTCTGGCGGCCCTTTGCACCGAACATTTGCAGAGCATTCCCGTAGCCGCAGGGTTGTAAATTTACGCTCCATCAGTTTATATAATTTTGTCACTGCGTGTTTTTGGACCACTCTCGTTCTCATTGAAGTTAACAATAACACCCTTCTCAATAGTTCTGATCCGCTTTGATTCGTTGTTGATAAGCTCTGCATCGATGATAAGCCTGAAGCTAGAAATTTGATTGGGTTTGCTCACCAAACTAATTTGGAGGGATAGCCACAGCACCTTTATCCGTCGGTAATTAGCTTTGTCCTCGTCCTCTAATTGTACTTCCTGAGTGTTCTGATATTTCACGAGGGTTGCTAGAAAGGAAGCACGTCCGGAGGAGGTTTCCACCCCAAATTCCTTCTCCATGACACCAGACTCAGCCACCAACTGCCCTTCGCTGGTCAGAGTTGGGACGCACAGCTTAAACTTGTGGATCAGAATTAAAAGTGGGCATTCCAAATAAGTAATTAAAATTTTATTTATCGCTACGGTGCATTGTTCTTACACAATAATTAGGTCAAGAAATGCTTACCTTGTAAACATTTCCACTGCCATCCTCGTCACCACAAACTTCCATTGGACTTTGATTGCTTTCATTGGAGTCAGTAGGTTCCATATTGGAAGGCGAATCGGCGTCACCTTTTGGTTCTTGTCGCATATCTACATCCATCTCATCCGCCTCTCCAATTCCAATATCAACTGTAGTGGCGGTACCCCCTGAAAGTGGACTTAAGTTAGATTGCTCCTTGGAATTTGTCTCCTCCGTTTGCTCTTTGGAAGTTGTCTCCTCAATTTCCTCATTATTTTCGGAGATATGAGTGACGAAATAATGTCGCATGAACTCATTAGTACTGAACCACTCGGAGCATTTATTACACTGCATACCTCGAGAAGTTCCTTCATCCTCGCCCTCATCAGAGTCACAATTCACAACATTGTCGCCGGAAGGAGGACAAGTTTCTCCCACAGAGCCCATTTCGCACTCTTCATTTTCACTTTCCGTAAAAGCTTCAGTATCTGTTTGACTTTTCCCTGCCTTTACAAAACTACCACTATCACTTTCCTCCAATTCGGCCTTACTTTCTTTTCTGACTTTTTTCTTAATTAATTCTAATTCAACTTGAACTTGTTCCTTAACAATTTCTTGCATTTCCTGCCTCACCTCTGCCTTTACACTTTCCACTTCTTCCGAATCCAAATTTGGATTCAAGCTCACCACGAGGTTGAGCAGCTTATCCATTTTACTAACTTCTTTTGGATAACCCAAACTTATTTTTTTAATAAAAAAATAAACAACTTTCCACCTTCCCCTTTCCTTTCCCTCGCCCCCCACCGCGCCTTGTCTTTACACAGAAAGTGAGTTAATATCGTAAAATCTATACTTTGCTACTGAGCAACTTGTTGCTTGAAGAGAACAGGACCGCCTTTCCCTATCCCCATATGCATATATCTAATATATGAAATATGAGCCATTTTTGCGTAACCAACTGGAAAAATATTTTGACAAATTGGCACTGTGAGATATTCCTCCTCTTTTTCTAGCCGTGTTATATTGCGGCTTATTCACCACTTTGAAAACATTGAAAGAAAGAAAAAGAATATTTATTAAATAGGGTCCATTACACCCGTATTACTTTTCTTGAAGGTTCTTGACTCAAGTCAAGCTACTGTTACCTTTTCTATCTTAATAGACAAAGGAGCATTGAGTAAAATGAGTAAATTGAGTTGAGCGTGAAAAAGGGTTAGAAAGTTATATCCAAACTCGAGCCATATAATACTTCATAAAAAAAATATGAACTCAATATTGTTCGGTGAATAGTGAATGGCTCGTTTTTGGCTTGTGCAGCGATTGTACTTTTTTTTACGACCGTCGTCTCCTTGAAATAGCCATAAAAAATGGATTAAGCAATGAACATTTTTGAAATCGGAGTCTTTTTTATGAACTGCTTCATGCTTCACTCATAATAATAAAATTTATTTGATTCTTATTGAATGGAAGGAAGTATGGGGCGAAATGAGACTCTTTTAATTTCTAATCAGGAGTGGTAATAATGTCAGGATTTTCCGAAACAAAAATTATGTTGGGTATATACCGAATAAGTCCGAGTTGCATGCTTTTATTGCTTACTACTTACGCTGGTAAAGAATCTCTGCTACAGCGAATACGCTGACGCCTCGCTGTAGTCTGTAGCCGCTGATCATAGTCCAGAAATGGCATAGTCAGCAGATTGTGTCTAGACTGGAGTCTAGGGAAGGTAAGTGATACACGAGGCAGATTAACGACAACGACAACCAATAAGCCATTAGCTAAATAGTGAAAGGAAGCACTAAAGATTTTTTAACAATGGAATTTGGAATGGATATGTGTCAACGAGCTACTATCAATGAGAAGAAACTCCTTTCACAAATTACAAATATGCTTGCTTACGCCTCGGACTCGGGTTTTCCAGCGCCAGACTCATTAACTGGATAAAGTAGAGATGCGCATATTGAGGTAGATATGGACGACTTTGCTTTATGTAACTATGGGTGGCGTAATTAATGAAAAAAAAATTTTCGTGTGTGCCTGGACAAAACGACTTTCTGATAAGAAAATTGGTAGGAATAGTGGCTGGAGAGGATTTCTTAGTGCGCATTGAAATTGATATAGCAGTGGTATAAAAAGGGGAGTGAAATTTTGGTAGCGACATCACATTCCATCCTTCTTCCGATTTACTTTTAACAGTAAGAAAACTGCTTTTGAGAATGTCGAAGACGTTACTACTTATTCTGCTAGCAACAGTAATTGTTGCAGCATGGGCTTTCCCCATGCAAGGGCAGAACTCAGAAATTCAGACACACTCTGACATCCAGCGACGGGCGCCTGAAGGAATGGAACCTTTGAGGTTGAAGCGAGGCGGCGGAGGAGGCGGAGGAGGTAAAAGCTTTTTCAAAAAATAATTTACCTTAAAGCAATCAAGACCATACGGAAGTAAACTTAATTAATTTTTTTAAATACTTTTTCAGGTGGAGGCGGAGGCGGAGGTGGTGGTGGAGGAGGAGGAGGCGGAGGTGGCGGAGGAGGTGGTGGTGGCGGCGGTGGAGGAGGAGGAGGTGGAGGAGGCGGAGGTGGAAGCCATGGTCGTCGCAAAGGGAAATAAATCATTCCATTTTAATTTCGCACTCGCACTTTTTCTGTGATAATTTACAGTTTATTCATTACTTAATTCAATCCTTCAAATGAGTTCTAATATTGCACAGAGTTGAGTGTTTACTTTGAAAAGGGAAATTAAACTGACGGACACATGTACGTATGTCGCTAAACTAAATAAAAATATTTATAAAGTCAATAACGAATTTAAAAAAAACGATTTAAAAAGTCTTAACTTGTCTTAAGTCACCCCCAATTTCTGAATTTATTATAACTTACTTTATTTAATTAATATTAATTAAATTCAGTCAAAATATGTGAAAGGCGTTAACAGTGTGGGGAGTATGTATCCAGAGCTCCCTGTCCGTTGGCATCCTCAGCCGGTAAAGATATTTAGATATTATTGAAGCCTAATATTGAAAGAAAGCTGTCCAGATAGCTAGCTGGGCTTCCCATAAGTAATACCAAACTCAAAGTATTTCCTCATCTTTCAGTTTCATTAAATGAGTTTTTAGAAGACCGTCCTTGTTTGGTGCTATTTCATGACATAAAATGATAGATAGACGACAGCTACATGAGTCGTTAGCATTCTGGATTTTGAAAAGGCTGGAATGGTCCTGCAAAAGTGCGATGGACGATATGCACCCTTTAGCAACGTGAACGAGCACAGACATTAAAAAAGTACTTAAAGGTATTAAATTTGTATAAAAAATGTATCCAAAATATATCTTTAATTGTGTATAAAACTAAGCAATTTATAGGCCTAACTAAATTATAATTCCACTTCGGGGTAGCAGTCTATATCAATTTTCGTAAGAGTGAACCAGGTTCTCAG